>ML355509.1:0-81375 GCA_005239505.1 Nicotiana paniculata
AAAATAAAGAAGAATACAGCTCATCCTGAAGGAGAATTAGTTCCCAAGCCAGTTGATGGGAATACAAAAGATGATAAAGGACCCGAGCCAGTAATTGAAACAAGGCCACCACCTCCGTTTCCACAAAGAATGCATAAGCAAAAAGATGATGTTAAGTACAAGAGATTCCTAGATATGTTGAGCCAAGTGAGTGTGAATTTGCCTTTGTTGGAAATTTTGCAAGAAGTGCCAAAGTATGCAAGGTATCTCAGAGATATTGTGGAAATTAAACGAAGACATGCAGAGTTCGAAACAATTGCACTTACTGAAGAGTGTAGTACCAGGGTTCAGAGTAAACTCCCTCCTAAGTTGAAGGATCCTGGGAGTTTCACAATTCCTTTGTCTCTTGGAAAACAAGAAGTGGGTAAAGCCCTGTGTGATTTAGGGGCTAGTATAAATTTGATGCCCTCTTCTTTGTTCAAGAAACTCGGATTGGGGGTGCTTAGACCTACCACAATCACTTTACAGTTAGCAGATAGGTCACTAGTTATGCCAGAAGGAATTATTGAGGATGTGTTAGTTCGAGTGGGAAAGTTTATTCTCCCTGCTGACTTTATTGTCCTTGATTACGAGGAAGATGAGGAAGTGCCCATTATTTTGGGGCGACCATTCTTAGCTACTGGTGGAGCAATTATTGATTTGAGGGCAGGGAAGTTAAAAATGAGAGTTGACGATGAGGAGGTCACTTTTAATGTGTACAAGGCACTTAAACTCCCAAAGCATTATGAGGCCCTGTGCATGATTACTGTGGTTGACGTGAAGGGGATAGAGCGGAGTCCTTATGTGAATGGAAGTGATTCAGAGGAGGTGGTGTTGCAAGCTGAGGGTGTAAAGATAATTGAGAAAAGAGCAAGAGATGAAAAAGGAGACCCGTTAAGAGCATGCAAAAAGGCTAGGCTTCATGGAAGAAAGAAGAAGATAAAGCGCCCAGCCTGAGCAGAGTAGCAGAGTCGTGCCACGACTATAAATAAGGCGCTTGTTGGGAGGCAACCCATCCTATATATCTTTTATTTTTTTATTTTTTTTAGTGTCAAGTTTTGTGTTGTTTTTATTTTGCAGAGTAGGGGAAGTCTGAGTACCCAAAGTTGAAGCTGAGGGGCATGTTTAAGCTTAAGTGTGGGGTCATCCCGACTCTAAAGATTGAGAATCATGTCCGAGCTAGGCCCGAAAGGGTCTCAGGGAGTATTTCTCACCCTTGTTTTAATGTTTTTCTTTGTGATCATGCATCGAGGACTATGCATAACATAAGTGTGGGTGGGGAAACTACTTTCTGAGGTGTAATAGTATAAAATTATTTATTTTTGTAGAAAAATTTCGGACTTTTCCCAACGATGGATCTGTTGGATAATTTTTTTGAGGGATAAAGTCCGATTTAAAAAATTCTAAAAAGATTTTTTTTTATTTTTTCTTAGGGTAGGTAGGTAATATCCCTTGGTTTTTCTTTGGGCATCGGTTCTTTTCCAAGGGTGTAACTTGAACCGGGCACTTAAAAAAAAATTTAGAGTAGTTAGGAAGAAACTGAGTAACTTAGAGATACCCATTGACATGTTTGGTGTCGGCATATTAGGTTATGACATACATTCTGCTTTCCCTTGTATTTGGTTTGACAAGTGATGCCTAAGAAAAATTATATAGCCTATTGTGTGACTTGTATGCTACATAGTGTAATATTGTTTAATTCTCTCAATTTTGTGTGGTTGCTTGACTTGAGAGTTGAAAAAAACCATTGTGATTGAGTCATGTGCAATGCGTGAGTGAGGTTTAATGATTTTCTATGTTATCCTGTGTATTCTAGAACTTGCCCCGTGTGTTAATCAAAGCGAAATTGTAGGTTATGCTAGTCTAGGAGATGACGTAGACATTTTCTTGCTTGATCATGGATGTGCTTGTCACATAAGAATTAAATTTTTCACTGCTATCCCCTTTGAGCCTTTTGACCTTTTCTTTGGTACCCACATTACAAGCCATACCCCTATTTTGTTCTTAAATTGAGAGTTTTGCACCTTTACCTCCTAAGGCACTTAGTCGCTAAAGAAGTAAGGTGAGATGTTGGGGAGCATCTTTTGAGTGGAGCCATAGAAGGGCCCGTTGGTGCACTAAAATTGTATTCAAAAGTCACTAGCCATTGAATCTTCATGTATGGAGTGTGTGTAGGAAAGAAAGAGAAAAAATAATAGTAAAAGTATGTACAAAAAGATACACACCTCTAATTTTTATTAATTTATGCTAGTGAAAACATAGAAGTGCTTAATTGAAAAAGGGCGATGTTGAATATGGATTGTGGCAAGTGAATTGGTTGAGAGAATATGTGTGAATTGTGAAGGTAGTGTATTAAATTACTTAGGAAGGTTAGTCACTATTCCTAAATATATCCTACTCGTCCCTTAGCCTACATTACAACTTTAAAAGTCCTAATTGATCCTAGATTTGGCTAACTTAAATTAGTAGAGATCTACACTAAGGGCAAGCTTATGGTACGACCACAGGATGCATATGAATTCTTTGTGAGAGTGAGTGAAAGTGTGTTCGATTGTGTGATGTCCTTAAATTATATTCAAAAAGCATATTTGAATGTGGGGACTAGTTATATTCACTCTTTTGTTTGTTGGTGAGGGCACATGATCTCATGAATGATTGGTAATGTTGTGAACTCTCTTGTTGGGTAGGTGCGTGAATTGAGAGGGATTAGTGGTTGAAAGTTGACTCTTGAGGTTAGGTGGTTGAAATTAGGTTGTTGGTATGATTGATAGAATTGTTATACTTGGGCATGTTTAAAGAAGGGGAAGAATGTGAAATTTTGTATGTTCATACTTGATTGCCGGTATCGATCATAGTCAAGGGGTAAGGTGTGTGATTGAAAAGTAAAATACTCATTGATAACAAACTTTGTACGTGTTTAAGGTTAGTAGATTGTCCCATTGCTCGAGGACAAGCAAAGTCTAAGTGTGGGGTGTTGATGTTTAGCTTAAAGTGTATATATTTCTATGTATATCACCTCATGTTTTAATTTTGTTTCGTGAGTTTTAGATGTTAAATATGATGATTTCTATTAATTTGAAGTGTTTTTATGTGTAGGAATGATTCGGGATCAATTGGGGGCGAAACGCGCGAAATTAGAGCCAAAACGCAAAAACCGGGCAAAACAACGATTTTGCGATTTTGGGCGCCACCTGTGGCGCTGGAGGCAGAAAGTTTATGAGTGGCAGCACCCTGGTGGAGGCCCGGCGCTAGCCAGGGCGCCGGTGATGAGAATTTTTCCTATTTTTCCCAGGACACGATTATTTCGGCCTTAAACCTACCCAACACGTATAAAAGCAAGTCTAAGCTTATTTTTGGGGGGTTGGATGCCACTTTGGAGGAAATATACACATGGAATTGCTAGGGAGCGAAGGATTCTCAGTTTTCTTCATCTTTTTCTAGTATTTACAATTAATTCAACACTTATGCAATTGTTTGATTTTAGCATGAGTGGCTAAACACCCATTGTTCTGGGGTTTTGATTTAGCCATGAATATTGTTATTCGACATTAGCTTAACCTTGACTATCGTTCACTCAATATATGGTTGTTTCTTCAATTCTGTGTTTAATTACTTAATTGTATGGTCAGCAGTTAGGTTCTATATACTATCTATGCTATGCTTGGGAAAGTCGTGCATAGATTAGAGAAGAATTGAAGAGAGCGCGATCTTAACCCTTCAGAGGAGCGGATTTGTGGTTAGGATAGGAATATACCTAGTTACCGTGCTTAATTAAATATCGTAATCTTAGTGCGTTCTAATAGATTAATTTCATAGGAATATAGGCGTTAATCTATTGAGAATAAGCGAGTAGTGCTTCGGGAGAAGGCTATGAGAGAATTTATCGATTAATTAGCAACCATGAGTGAATTATATGAAAGGGAGAGTTAATTAGAACACAATACGAATGGTGAATCGATCACAACTTTGGAATATTTGTCTTATTGAATACACAACAATCAACTCGTTACTTGATAATTAGTTATTTCTTAGAATCGTAGTATAATATAGTTACATTCCTGGATTTTTATTTTGGCTTGATTGAATAACAATTGTAGTGATTTTGTATGTGGTTTACACAAGTCTCTGTGGGTTCGACACTCGATTTATAATTATATTACTTGTACGATCACGTATA
This sequence comes from Nicotiana paniculata, assembly GCA_005239505.1. Taxonomy (NCBI): domain Eukaryota; kingdom Viridiplantae; phylum Streptophyta; class Magnoliopsida; order Solanales; family Solanaceae; genus Nicotiana; species Nicotiana paniculata. Next base: position 4,196 of record ML355509.1, read on the forward strand.
CTTGCGTGTGCGTTTGGGACCAACAATATGATTTAAACATTTCAAAATTGACAATAAAGTTACAAGTATGGCAAGTAAGCATGCTTTTGGATCCTAGACTACCCGGACTTAAGTATTATAGTAGCTACGCATGGACTCTCTTCACTTTGTGCGTACGTATCCCCCCACAAACAGTATTACATAATTAATTATTTCACCTATGGGAACAATTCCCTCTTACAAGTTAGAAAGGAGACTTGTCTCGCTCCGAAGCCCACTTCCCGGTCCAAGATTATGCTCAAACCCTCAATTCGGTGCGAAACAACCCAAAACTAATGAAATAGTGTATAAACTAATCAATACGTGTTCAAAAATTCATATTCCAAGTATTAAGGTGATTACCCAACCCTAAATGTAAGATTCCTAAAATTCACCTTGGGGCCCACGTGCCCTGATTCCGGAAATTTTCGAAGAAAGTTGTTACCTATACCCTACAAAGACAAATATATGATTTTTACCAAATTCCATAACTATTTTCGTGGTCAAATTTCATTTTTATACAAAACCTAGGTTTTCATCTAAACCCTTGATTTCACCAATTTTTACATGTTAATATATCCATAATATATGTATTAAACTTATGTTGTGTAGAAATTACTTACCTCAAAGTGCTAGGTGAAAACCCTCTTCCAAAAGCTCCAAAAATCGTCCAAATCCGAGATTCAAAACTCAAAATTGAGTGAAAAATGGCTGACTCCCGTTTTTAGGCATTCTACCTAGGCAAGTCGCATGTATGAAATGCGACTTTGCCTGATTTTCGGGCAAAAGTGAACTACTACCAGCCTTCAGTCAACGGCCATAACATTGTGTACAAATCCCCAAATGATGAATGATTTAACTTTCCGGAAACTAGAATCAAATATCTACAACTTTTATGTTTTGCAAATTTTCAGATTCCTTATAGACTTTGAGATATAAGCTTCCAAAATAGCCTTCTCGCATCAGAAATTTCTGAGGAAATTGCAAAAATAGCTTTACAGCCCTTCATTCAATAGATCATAACTTTCTGTACAAATATTCAAATGATGAATGGTTTATCTTTCTGGAAACGAGAATGAAATGAATAACCCTTTCATGTTTTGCAAAGTTTCAGATTCATTATAGATTGCAAGATATGAGCTACCAAAATCGACTCCACGCATCAGAAATTTTCTGGCGAATAGCTTCTGTAATAGAAAATTTCAGCAGCATTCTTTGTCCGAAATCCATTCTGTTAACCTTCCGAAATCCACCCGAGGCCCTCGGGACCTTAACCAATTATACCAACATGTCCCAAAAAATTATATGAACTCGCTCGAGGCCTCAAATCACGTCAAACAACGTCGAAATCATGAATCGCACCCCAATTCAAGCTTAATGAACTTTAGAAATTGAAACTTCTACATTCGATGCTGAAACCTATCAAATCATGTCCGATTGACCTCAAATTTTGCACACAAGTCACATTCAACATTACGGACCTATTTCAACTTTGGAAATTGGAATCCAACCTCATATCAAAAGTCAAACTCTCGGTCAAACTTTCTAAGAATCTTCTATTTTATAACTTTCGCCAAATGACCCCGAAATGACCTACGGACCTCCAATTCCACTTTTGAACACGCTCCCAATACCAAAATCACCATACAGAGCTATTTCCAGACTCGGAATCCCAAACGGGCATCGATTACACTGAAATACACCTCAACCCAAATTTATGAAATTCTTCCAAAATGTCAACTTCCTTAATAGGCGTCGAATCGCTCCCGAGTCCTCCAAAACCCGATCCGGACATACTCCCAAGTCCAAAATCATCATTCGAATCTGTTGGAACCTTCAAATCCAGATTCCGAGATCGTTTGCTCAAAAATCACACTTTAGTGAATTCTTCCAACTTAAAGCTCCCGAAATGAGAATTTTTTTTCTAAATCAACTCTGAACTTCCCGAAATTCAATTTCGACCACGCATGCAAGTCATAATACCTTAAGTGAATCTACTCAGGGCCTCAAACCACTGAACGATGCGCTAGAGATCAAAATGACCGGTCGGGTCATTAAATTCTCTCCCACTTTACGTTCATCCTCGAACGTGCCAAGAACTACGCTGAAGTTGTCTCAAATCACTATTTAACACCTCATGCACCTACCCGTGCTACCACAACCCAGTTGAGCATATTAGCTCGAACAAATCTGAAGATTCTCCTTTTTATTTAGTCAAGTTAGGCTTGGAGCCAAATTCCAACATCTGAAATTCTCTACCAGGTCTGTTCCCAACATACGAACATCGTATCAATATCTATGCGAAGCACCAATACATGGTTGTATACCTTTGCTGAATCCATACTATGCACTGCATAACTTTCATGACCATAATAATATCCTCTGATAACAATACCTAGAGTTTCATGAATCAGATGCTCACAATGCACCTCATGACATATATAAGTCTTGTTTCAACTCTAGCAGTACGGCCACGACGGAAGAGAAGTGTAGAATTCCATAACCAACTACTGAGACAACAAATCATTAAGTCTATACTCCTGAAAAGAGCCATCACCTCATGATGAATCAATTAATGGCATTTGCTCTTTGATACATTTCATATGTTCTACTCGCACTGATCCTAGATCCATTAATCTCTTCTCATCCAGTATAAGTTGCCCAAGCAATAAGCTACCCTAGAGCCAAAATCTCATATGATGCCACGATGTGCTAATAAGCCCCAACTCGAACGTGATACATAAGGAAAATGAACTCTGGAAGGGACCACTCAACTCACGCACTGATATGAACTTTCCTCAGAAAAATGGGAAACAGGACTCACAAAAACAGGATATGTAAAACCATACTCAACATCACACAGTTGCGGCGTGCAACCCGATCCAACCATGATACCCGTGGCAGCGCGCCACCCGATCTACACATAATAATCTATTAGAAAGTACTCACTAAGCTAAAATGCTCATAACTACAAAGTATCAAATATCGGTCACAAGCAACGTTAAGGGCACAATACCAACCCTGGGGGGATGGACATATAGCGGCATAAGCTACAAAACTCAAGCACAACTGAGGTGCAATATATGATCTGAAATCTCAGGAGCCATCCTGCTCACATACACCACCACTATGCGGAATCTCAAAGCATAAGAAAATTATCAATCCGTTCATAACTCACATGGCACAATATAGTATTACATGAAATAGCTGCCGAAATAACATCCAACATTCTAGTACTCCTCCATGAGGAGCGCTATACTGAAATGAACACATTTGGCTCACATAGATCCCATACTCATATTTAAGTATATCCACAGACCTTAAGACGATTCTGATCGTACCACACAGAGCTAATAACCTTTCAAGGGTCCACACTAAGCCAGACACACAAGAACAGCCGTCATATCCGGAAAAAACTTCCACAATCCGCAACCAAATTAATCGAGCGCCTTCCAGGCCTAAACCCTCACACTACTGGTATTACCACAATCTCCATTCTTGGTCTTAAATATTTAATCAGTTAAGTGACTATGTCACCTTTATACAATCTCCCGTGGGGTACGCTCCCATGACCTTCTGCACAAGATAACAAGTCTGCACATCCATACCACCAGCCGCACTAAAGTTACAAAGAAAATCAAGAATCCTTAACCAGGATGCAAAACCTCTTTCACGAAACACCGATCCGAGGCGATGCTGATGACAATACTAGCTTACCCTAAGCATTCAAATCCCTTTCCTGCTCATCCGAGCTCGTGACATCCTTGCCCACACCGAACCACAACCTTGATCCTTACTTCCAAATCCATACTGCTTACTGTACCTAACATTCCAATATGAGTCGCACAAGAATTTCATCATAACTCTTGAACCACTATTAGGGTGAACACTTCATCATATAGAAACCTTTTACTTAACTCAATTCAAGAGAACCATAACAACACACAAGTGAATTCTCATAATCACAAAACATGGAGATCCTCAAGTAATAATTTGTACCACCATAATCCTTCCGAGATCCGCTTACACATAACAGGACATAATACTTGAATGCTTCCAAATAAAATAAATTACGGCGGCCATCGGGCACTCGCACGCACCGTCACCAATCACATGCATAACTAATCACGCTGAAGGAGTTGATCACTGACACCAATATGCCAATTTCACCATGGTTAACCATCGACATTTTTCTAATTTACTTTTTAACTTGCCTTAGGAATAATAACGACTCCAGTCAACACATAAAAACTCAATTCACACTCATCCTGAGTGACCCCATTCCTTGAGACTACTTTGTCTCCAAACCCATGAACCATTCCATGCCCTCCTTGCACGCACATTCGCATCTTCGACTGGTATACCTATCCTACTAATCCTTATACAAATCCGGAGTTTATTTCTCTCATTCCTCCAATACTACACTGCAAGCCGAAAACATCATGGAACATTTCGGGCCTCCTATCACAATCTGCTGTAAGAGCCTGATCCTTAGCCATACTGCGGGCTTGAAACCCTTAAACACCGCATTCTTAACCTTCGAATTCATTAGGACCATTGTTGAGAGTCACCCACTTTGGGTTGGTCCCGAATATAATCAACTCCAAGGCTTCGCTGACACCTGAACACCCATCTTAATAAAGCACCCGACTGACCAACTTCCCTTGCAAATCATCTATGTACGAAGCATAAGCCCTGAATCTTCCCAAAGCCTGAACACAAGTCAATAAGTCCAATTATAGAACCCCTTAACAATTCCTTTTCTTAAATTAGAACTTATGCCCTCCTCATTTGGCTACATTAACCCACCATTATGCCGACAACCAGAATTTCACCAGTAGATAACTATGCAACCCAATCGTAGGCGGTGGGACTCTCCCACTTAGCCTGAAGCCTCTATTACACAACTCTGGAACTCACCAAGAATCTTCCTTCATTGTTGACATTATCCTGCATAAACAACTCACCAAATTCCTTGAAATCCTTCCGTTAGCATTTCACAAACACTCTGAGTCATTGACCACATTCTCATATTCGACCTCTTACTGAATAGTCAGTAAAATCCCTCGCAAAAACTCTGCCAACCACGCAACCACTGACCTGCTCACAGGAGATAACCCACCTGCGAAAATTACCAACTAACATCTTCCAACGACGCTGCACTGCACAATCTCTACGACATCAATAACCCGTCCCGAGCCCCTTCTCATTCGCCAACTGAACCAGCTTGTTCACTCCTTATGGACATCGGATAAATGTGCGACAATATCTTCCAATTCCAAGATATACTGCATCCTTCTTCATACCAATCAACTCCTTCCTGTTGCATCCAATCTCTCCTCCATATAGCAGCCAATATTTCAAACTAGGCTCGTGGGCCCAATCATCGTCCACTAAAATTTCCAAATCGCTTTAAACTTTCCTCCAGGGGTGTAGTCAACCTGCCACTGATCTCACAAACTACTCCTCCACTCTCCCACCTTGGCCAAGCTCACCCTTTTAAGCAACTACTCGACTTTCGCTTCTCACACCTGGACCGCTAGAAATTTAACCACCGCTTGAGACTTCCATATGTCCTTCCTCATCCTTTGTTGCCCAGTTGTTGCCTTAGATCAATGTCTATCTCTATAGTGCTTGAACCAGTAACTCACTACTAGCTTCAAACCTTTTCGAAGGTCATCTTTCTCGAGCCGTAGACATTAGAAACATCGATCTGATCATGAACCACCGCACACCGCAATCTCCAATAGCCGCTTCCCGGACACCATTTCATAATTCCGTTCCACGAAGGCAAATCTGAAGAAGATCATAACACCGGCGAACTTAACACATTCAATCAAGGGTGACGATATCTCATAATATACGAAATTCCACCACACTTAGAAACACCAAGTCTCGTTACTCTATCGATCCAAGCATGAACATTTATAGTCTGATTTGCTTTCCTCCGCCGAAAATATAATACCGAACCTCTGAATTGTGCTCTGAGTAGAACTACTATCAAGTCATTCACTGTCCCAACACATGGGCAAGCATCCTACCACCACGTCATTATTGCGCGATAACCATTCATGAGCATCATAACAACCTGAGCATAGCCTCAAAGCTCTCAGAAATACAACTACTGAGCTGAAACAACATAATATCCTTCCGCAAAGCAACGACAATAGCCCCAACCAACTATGCATGGAGAAACATCACGCACCACATATGTAGTATCATTATAGTTCTTCAATTCTCAATTTGTATCAAACGCTTCGCGTCGCATAAGATTGAATAGGAAAGAAGTGATGGCATAAGACTCAAAGGAATCAAATCGCACGATGGAGAATCAAGAAGGGAAGTTCTCTTAACAGCCCTGTAGCCTCTCGAAGATAAGTACAGACGTCTCTGTACCGATCCGCAAGACTCTACTAGAACTGCTCATGACTCGTGAGACCTAAGGGAACCTAGTGCTCTGATACCATGTTGACGCGACCCAAAATTCATTAAAGGTCGTAATGGCGCAGGACACCACTGTCAGGAAAGCCAACACTAAATAGTTAATTAAATTCTCATTTAATATTTTTGAAATTATTTCTTTTCCTTACATTTAGCAATAAATAATGAACTTCACCGAGTAAATAATAATATTTTTAATCACTTTTCAATACTAACTAATCCCATATACATCCCAGAACCCGGTGTCATAAGTGCATGAGAAATTTCTATAAAATAAAATATAATACAATAACCGTCCGGAATACAATTGAACAGTAGAAAAAATATAATATAATACAATACTCAGAAGGACACTCCGCTGGCTGCGGCCGTCTCGAGAGGTGCAGCTCACCTAAGTCTCCGTATCAACCATGTCGTTGCGCCAAACTAGGCCACTAGACATACATGTGCCTGTGCAACAAAATGCACAGCAAGTGTAGTATGAGTACAAAAACAACGTGTACCCAGTAAGTATCTTGCCTAACCTCAAAGAGGTAGTGACGGGTGGTCGACTTCGACGCTTACTGGTGGTACAAATATTGAAGTACCAAAATGTGCAAAAGTATGAATTTTATAAGGTAATTTCAAACTCGATAAACAGGAAGCAGGTAAACAATTCCTTTAATAATAAGAGATTTTCCAAAAGTTCATATTTCATCATTTAACAATTCATCTAAGGCCAAGGAAGAAATATCATTACTCAAAAATTTGAAAGGCAGCAATACAAGCATGCGCAAATCATGTCGAGAACATACGGCCTGATCCAACAAAATAATAAAATGTGCACTGCCGAAGGGTTGAACGTCGCGAACCATAGATGCATCTATTAATTTGCCGAGGCGAACGGCCCGCTCCCATGAGGGTAGTGGAAAGGATCACCCCGCTCGCGAAATATAATTGCGAAGCGGTTACAAATAAATAAAGAGTTACCCCGCTCGCGAATCATACATGCGACGCAGGTACTCATAGATACACACATTTAAACAGTCAATCAAGACTTTATCATGAAAACAATTACGCAGGAAATTTAAAAATTTCTCCTTTAACGGTTAAGAAAAATAATGTTTAATTTTTGAAATTCATTTTCCAAGTTCGATATGATTTAAACATTTTAAATTGACAATAAAGTTACAAGTATGACAAGTAAGCATGCTTTTGGATCCTAGACTCCCGGACTTAAGTATTGTAGTAGCTACGCACGGACTCTCGTCACTTCGTGCATACGTAGCCCCCCACAAATAGTATTACATAATTAATTATTTCACCTATGGGGACAATTCCCTCTTACAAAGTTAGAAAGGAGACATACCTCACTCTGAAGCCCACTTTCCGGTCCAAGATTATGCTCAAACCCTCAATTCGGTGCGGAACAATCCAAAACTAATGAAATAGTGTATAAACTAATCAATACATGTTCAAAAATTCATATTCCAACTATTAAGGTTATTACCCAACCTTAAATGTAAGATTCCTAAAATTCACCCTCGGGCTCACATGCCCTGATTCCGGAAATTTTCGAAGAAAGTTGTTATCGATAACCTTATGAAGTCAAATATATGATTTTTACCAAATTCCATAACTATTTTCGTGGTCAAATCTCATTTTTATACAAAACCTAGGTTTTCACTAAACCCTTGATTTCACCAATTTTTACATGTTAATCTATCCATAATCTATGTATAAGACTCATGTTGTGTAGAAATTACTTACCTCAAAGTGCTAGGTGAAAACCCTCTTCCAAAAGCTCCAAAAATCGCCCAAATCCGAGACTGAAAACTCAAAAATAAGTAAAAAATGGCTGACTCCCGTATTTAGGCATTCTGTCTAGGCAAGTCGCATATATGAAATGCGACTTCGCCTGATTTTCTTGAAAAAGTGAACTACTACCAGCGTTCAGTCAATGGACCATAAAATTCTGTACAAATTCCCAAATGATGAATGGTTTAACTTTAGAGAAACTATAATCAAAGATCTACAACTTTTATGTTTTGCAAATTTTCAGATTCCTTATAGATTTCGAGATATAAGCTTCCAAAGCAGGCTCCTCGCATCAGAAATTTCTGGGGAAATTGCAAAAACAGCTTTACCAGCCTTTATTCAATCGATCATAACTTTCTGTATAAATATTCAAATGATGAATGGTTTATCTTTATGGAACCTAGAATGCAAGGACTACAACTTTCACGTTTTGAAAAGTTTTGGATTCATTATATATTGCAAGATATGATCTTCCAAAATTAACTTCACGCATCATAATTTTTCTGGCGAACAGCTTCTGCAACAGAAAATTTCAGAAGCTTTCTTATTCCGAAATCCATTCTGTTAACCTTCCGAAATCCACCCGAGGCCCTCGAGACCTTAATCAATTATACCAACATGTCCCAAAACATGACACGAACTCACTTGAGGCCTCAAATCACATCAAACAACGTCGAAATCATGAATCGCACCCCAATTCAAGCTTAATGAACTTTAGAAATTGAAACTTCTACATTTGATGCTGAAACCTATCAAATCACATCCGATTGACCTCAAATTTTGCACACAAGTCACATTCAACATTACGTACCTACTCCAACTTCCGAAATTGGAATCCGACCTCGATATCAAAAAGTCAAACTCTCGGTCGAACTTTCTAAGAATCTTCTATTTTATAACTTTCGCTAAATGCCCTACGGACCTCCAATTCCACTTCCTAGCATGCTCCCAATACCAAAATCACCATACAGAGCTATTCCCAAACTTGGATTCCCAAACTTGGAATCCCAAACGGACATTGATAACATTGAAATACACCTCAACCCAAATTTATGAAATTCTTCCAAAATGTCAACTTCCTTAATAGGCGTCGAAACGCTCCCAAGTCATCCAAAACACGATTCGAACGTACGCCCAAGTCCAAAATCATCGTACGAATCTGTCGGAACCTTCAAATCCAGATTCCGAGATCGTTTGCTCAAAAATCACACTTTAGTGAATTCTTCCAACTTAAAGCTCCCGAAATGAGAATTTTCTTTCTAAATCAACTCTGAACTTACCGAAATTCAATTTCGACCACGCATGCAAGTCATAATACCTGAAGTGAAGCTACTCAGGGCCTCAAACCGCTGAACGACGCGCTAGAGCTCAAAATGACCAGTCGGGTCATTATACGTGCCGGGTTTGAAATGATTTCAGGATTTTGGTCTAACTTGATAGTTTTCTTGTGAAATTCATTCCATTAGCGTATATTGATGGTAATATACTGATTTTGAATAGATTAAGAGCATTTGGAGGCCAAGTCGATATGCAAGAGCATCGCGGGTTAGAGATTTGACCGGTTTGAGGTAAGTAATGATTGTAAATCCAGTCATGAGGGTATGAAACCCTGGATTTCGTATCTTTTACTATTTTGGGGTGATGCACATGCTAGGTGACGGGCGTGTGGGCGTGCACCATTGGGGATTGTGACTTGGTCCGTCCCGTAGCAACCGTAGAGTTGCGTATTTTGTTGAAACTGTATAATATTTTTGTGTTTTAGAAAGAGTTTCTGTAAATTGGGATGAATGCCATGTTTGGGCCTTGTGCCAGTACTGTTTGGACCCTCAGGGGACTTTTTCTTATTATCCTCTCACTGTAGTCGATTGGAAATCTATACTCAGTCATGATTAAACCTGTTTACTGCATAACTCAGTTTTATTACTCTGTTTTGATGCACATAAATATTGTTTTGGGCTGAGTTCCCTATTTTTACTTAAATGCCCGAGTGGCTTGTGAGGTTTATGACTGAGTGAGGCCGAAGGCATGATTTGTGAGGATATTATGGGATCGGGTTGCACACCGCAGCATGTTTGATATAGGCCGAGGGCCTGAGTGATTTATGCCATGATTTGACTTGATATAGCGCTTGGGCTGAAAGAGCCCCTCCGGAGTCTGTACACACCCCAGTGAGCGCAGGTACCTACTGAGTGCGAGTGTTGAGTGACTAGGAGGCATGAGTGATGGTGAGGTATGCCCGAGGGGTTGTTACGAGTGATTGTAAGGTATGCCCGAGGGGCTGTTTACGAGTGAATGTGAGGCTTTCCCTAGGGGTTGTATATGAGTGATGTTTTTCCCGGGGGGATGTTTATGATTTCATCATTTTTCACTCGATTTTTGCATTGAGCCTCTGTTGAAACTGTTGAAAATATCTTTAAATGATTTTCACCGGACTGGTTTTCTAAACGAGATTATTTGACTCAAATACTTATCTGAAAGCATGTTGTGCTTTACTGAGATTTCATACTGTGGACTTTATGTGTTTTACTGCTCGTCACTAATGCTCAGTCTTTATTTATGGTTGTTACTTACTAAGTTGGCATACTCACGTTACTCCCTGCACCTTGTGTGCAGATTCAAGTGTTCTTTATACACGATTGAGGTTGTTGGTTAATTCTGATGCAGATTCTCGGAGTTAGCAAGGTAGTTGCATGGCGATCGCAACCCTGCTTTCCTCCTCCTTTATCTTCCCTTAGTTGTACTTGATTAATACCAGTATGTTAGTCTTGATGTTTACAGACAGTTGTAGTAGTTTCTCATGACTAGTGACACCCGATGTCGGGCCTTTATTTCCACATTTTCTTTGATTTGAATTTTTTATTAAAGATTTATTGTTAAGTAGCTCGAAATTTATTTTGAAAATGAAATATTGTGTTGTTTTGATAGTGAGTCGGCTAGCCTAGTACCATGATAGGCGCCATCACGACTTGGTAGTTTGGGTCGTGACAGGTTAGAAGGTTCAAATAAATGGTTAATTCAAACAAATGGGTAAGGCTTGTAATGTGGTTGCCAAAGAAACAAGATTACAGGCTCAAAGGGGTTAACTATGATACATAACAATTGAGCGAGTAAAATATATATATGGCTCAAGAAAGAAACGCCTATATCACTTTCAAGACTGAACAAAACTACTATTTCGCTTTGCAAACACACGGGGCAAGTTTTAGTCAAATGCAATGCACAGAATAACACACAAACCGCACACACATATGGCACATAACTCACTCATGATTGGTTTCATCAAGACACTCTAGTTAAAGCAGTTAAGCAAAGTTAAGCTTATACAAATTAAGGTACTTATACAAGAGTCGAAAAATGAGCCTAAGCGTCACAAGCAAAGTACTCACTATTCTCAAGGCATAACAAAGTCAAGAGATATTGCTTCAATTTAATTCATTTCACATTGGCTCCTACCCCTAAAAAAAATAAAACTAACTATACCCTGTTCAAACAAAACCCTTGGAAAAGAACTGCGGCACAAAGAAAACCAAGGGGGAATTTCTACACTACCTAATAAAAGAAAATCTTTTTGTCTTTTTTCTTTAAACTTAAATCCCTCAAGAAAATTTTCTAATAGATCTATCGTCAGAAAAAGTCCAATCTTTTCTATTTTTGTAAAAAAAATTATTCAATTAAACTAACAGAACTAAAGTAGCATAGAAAGTCATCTAAACAATCTCCTCACCCCACACTTAAAATTATGCATTGTCCCCAATGCACACCCATAAATAGAAGAGGGTAAAAGAAACTCCCTGATAGGCCAAAGGCCGAAGCATTAGCAGCTCATGGGTTACTCAGACTTCTCCCAGGCTTGGTCCTTCGTGCGGATACCTCACACTTAGTTCCAGCCATCTGGTTTGATGTTGCGTCCTTCTAATGGCTTTGCCTTCCATGCTCCTAAAAAATCAAAAATCGCCGTTACAAGAATAATACAATAATAAAAATAAATAAAATAAAATAAAATAGAATAAAAAGTAAAGTCGGGTTGCCTCCTAACAAGCGCTTGATTTAACGTCGCAGCACGACGCGAAATCACTTTTTGCCTCCACTTTGAACTTATGAATTGAACCCCAAGTTTTGATTATGCTCTATGATCATGTTCTTGGGGCGATACAAATTGTTGCGAGCCAAGAATTAAATGATTCTTTATGCACTTTTTGGCTTTCACCAAGGAGTGTCACTTTACCTAGACGGCTTTGAAAATTTCAGAATATAGGGCTCATCTACCTCTTCCTTTGACTCTTGCATTGGCTCATATGGATCAATTTTCATTTCATCATATGAACATAATGTCGAGAAGTGCTTGGAATAAGGTCCAACACACTCAAATACATGAACTTCAAGATTTTTAACCTCCTCAACACCAATCACACTAGAATCAACTAAATTTGTATCTTCAACGTCCCTAGTTGACTCTAATACTTCTTCAACATCGCCATCCTCAAATTCTAGTTGGTTATATTGTTAATGTTCTACTCTGAACTCCTTTATTAGAACCTCAATTTCAATATCTAATCCATGCTCTCCTCGGCTACTATCCACAATATTGGCTTGTTGGGCATTAAATGCTTCAACCAGTTGACTCATTTGTGCCTCCAGGTTGCGAATAGCAGCATCTTGCCTTTGTATGTGTAGTTGTTTCTCATTATTTTATTCTACAAAGAACCTTAGCATATCTTTGATCTCTTTCAGGTCATCATCCCTAGGTTCTTTGTTCCTATTAACTTCACAATAAAAAGAAGAACCATCAAAGTAAGGGGTTGGGAGAAGATAAGAAATATAAGCACAACCATGAAAGTGACCATATTAACCACCACATATATCACACACATTCCAAACATAAGATTGAGTTGGTGCACATAACTCGCTCTCGAGAATATTTTGGTACTTTTGCCATGTGTGATTTCCTTCACAATATGTATGAGGATCAACACTAGAATTAACAATACCTAAACTCTCATAATTTCAAGATGTCATGTTTCTCAAATCAACAAGTAAAACAAAAATTAAAAAAAATCAAATACAAAAAAATAAAAATAAAAGTTCAAACTTGAAAGCTAGCAATATGTACACCTACAGCTATACCGTTAGCTCCCAGACAACGGCGTCAAAATTTGATCATGCCCAACTATGCCTTATAAAAAGGACTAAGTGGTCGCTGCAAATATAATCCGGTCTAAGAGTCTGGAGTCGAATCTCACAAAGAACTAAGGTTTCGCCATAATTGTTCAATATTGCTAAGAAGACAAGCTCGAATAAATTTCTAAGTTATAAAGATTAAGATTCTTATATATAACTAATTAACTAAGAAACTAAAGCAGTAAATTAACAACAAAAGATACTAAGGGTTGGAGATTAAATTTAAGAGGTCTAGAGTTATGATTTCCCCACATGTTGGAATCTTTCCCGCTATGTTCCCTACAATTTCGCCTATGTATTCTCTACTGATCGTTAGCATTTTAGGTGTCGTAATTCTCTCTCGAGCAACTACAACAATTTACTAGACATATTCACCCGAACTACGTTAGTTGGCTTTATCTAACCGCTCATTATGACCACGTCAAGGCTTTATTATTTTAAACCATAAATCTGTTGTATTGATTTCTCACATACGTTAGGAGTGACGTTGTTCAACAACCACCTAAATATGTATCCTTTCTCAAGCAACACATAATAAATAGGCACAGTCAATCGATGGTCAACCAACTGAAATAAGCACGTAGTTGAACAAATAGACAAATTCAAAGGTTAAATTATATTAAAACATAACAAGAATTCATCCTCCAAGAGGTTCCATCAAAACCCTAGATAACAAATTAGCTATTCATAATAGTATGCATAACTACAATACTATAATTCATAACCAATAATGGAAATAGGAAGAAGAAAGTGAAAAACTCGTAGAAGAATTATCTACCTTGCTCCTAGTGTATTCTTGCCTCCTTAGGTCCAAAGTGTGTCAAAAGTCACAAAAATAACATTTTTCTATGTATATATACCAAGTAGGGTCGGGCCCAAATACATACAACTTCTCCTACGCGAAAAAGGACACTTTTTTCGGACAGGACGTATGCGGCCGCGCATCGACCGCGCACTTTAGCCAGTATTCTGCCCTATTTGCGCGGTCAGTGCGCGGACGCACACTTACCTCGTACTTTTCACCTCGTTATCTTTGGAATTTGTAAAAATATAAAAGTTGTAGACCTTTGAATTATCTTTCCAACCTTATATTGTGGAGACCAAATGGAGTTTTGAGAAAAAAGTTATATGTATTTTACTAGACAGTGCGTAATATGCCTACTCGATTCTTCGTTCGTTCTTAACTATCATCCGTTGATCTCCGAACACGATCCCGGCTTAATTTATTGGGATTTTACTCAGACTTCAAAGCTCCAAATCACTTGAATTCATTCCATAACATCTACATAGCTCGGAATCACTCCTATAAGGAATAAAATACATAATTAGTGCAAAACACTAGCGATTAATGTTCAAACTCAATTAAAGTGCAGTAAATTAGAGTGTAATAAGCGACTAAAATACGTAATTATAGCCTATTATCAAAGATATAGAGGGCTTTCTGAACAAGTTATGGTAATTCCAAGACCTTTAAGGGTCAATTTCGGAAACCTAATTCGAAAAAATCATTTTGGAAAGTGCTGGAACTTTCTAGAATATGGACAACCGTCCCAATGCTGAGTAGGAAAAAGGATAAGATCTGAAAATATCCGAAAATAGGACACTTGTCCATTTTCTGAGATAAGGAAGGTACCAGAAATGGAACAGTTGTCCCTTTCTGTAAAGAAGATGTCATTTTCCCTAATTTATAGGGAATTCTTACAGATTCTGTGTACCTTAATTCTTATCCATTTTCACCTCCTCATTCTATAAATACACTCATGCTTTTCATTATGAGGAGACATTCTCAGATTTCACAAAGATTCTTACAAATCTTTTTTTTACACACCTGAAAGAGACATTTTTCATAAACCCGAAATAGAAAATATAGAGCTGGAGTCTCTTTATTTCACTATTAGCAAAGAACTCCTACTGATTTTTCATATTGTCTTCTAGATTTCTGAGTTTTTATTTGGAAGCTGGTTTGATTTCCTGCTTGGGTTTTCTTGCTGCTGCTCTTACTCAACTTTTCAGAGACTTATTTTCTTTACTTGTTTGTATTCTTGCTGTTGTCAAGGTATTTTCTTAACAAAATGTAAAGTTTCTTTCTTTTGCTGAATCATGACTGGAATTGGTTGATAAATCTGCAACTAGTTTGAATATTGTGTAAACCATGTTAGTTTGAAGTTGTTTACTTAAAAAGTTATATTACAAATTCATTTACACTGTTTTAGGAAAACCTATTAGTTTGAAAGTGTTCTGAAAATTACAGAATCTGCTTAAAGAGTCATACACTCATAAAATTTGTATGTTCATATGCAATAGTATCACATAGATCATTTTCTAGAAATTCTGTTAAAATATTCATAGGCAGTTTTATTATTATTCAGTCGGCAAAAATGTAATAATTTTTACTGTCATTTTAATATATTAGCAACTTTACCGTACTGTTTTTAAATAATTAAATATGCTGATTATTGTTAGCCTAAAGTCATGAAGAATCAGATTTTTCCAAGTAAATTAAATGGTGACCATAATATATTTTCAGGCCCAAAATCAATTGGGTTTATGGAATTGTGTTCTGATTTTTTTTACTAAATGAAATGAGTTGATCAATGGCCTTCACACTTTAAGATTTTCGAAATACAAATAAGTTTAAAAACTTACCTTCCGAAAATAAAGACTTAGGCAAATCAGTAGGGAGGTTGTCCAAAATTTAACAAAATTTCATTTTATTCAAAACTCTTTCTATTTCTGATAAACCAAATATAGGCAAACTTTATGAATGTCATTATAAATTTTATTTCAAATTCCTTCAGAACACATGATTCATTATCATCAGGCCCAAATTTTATCTTTTGAATTCATTTATTTGTCCACAAATAGATATTGGGCCAGAGTCATTTGGACTCATTACTAAGCCCAAACATTTTTGAATCAAATGTGTTTGAATGATCAAATGCTGAATTGGGTCAGAGTCCAATTGGACTCAAACAAGCCCAAATTCTTTTCTAATTAATTCAGTAGTATAGTCCAAACAATGGACAACATAATCATGGGCCAGAGTCCATTTGGACTCAGTCCTTATCAGGCCTCAAACTTCTAAAAATCTTAGCCTCATAGGCAGTTTGTTGATAAGACGCCCTATTAGTTATAAACAAAGTCACATTAGTATTAAACCTTTACACCTAGATATACGACATGGGATTAGAGACATAAGCATGACTTTAGGTATTCATAATCAAATTAATGATTACAATTATGTAACGCATGCATGACATAGTTGTGATATCAAAATAAATCAAGGTACATGTTCGCGTGACCATGGTCAAACACTATTAGTAAATAAAACGCCTAAATCAAATACTCGTAGAAATGATTGTAGGCGCGGATTTTTTAAACTACTATCGTGATTGCGTACATGTTCGCGTGACGTGTTTTCGATTTCAAAGAAATCCGAGGTACGCGTTCCCGCAGATTTGACTATTTTTCTTAAATAAATCAAAACGTCGTGAATTGTGTACACGTACGCGTGACATGATTTTTGACACACCAAGCTAAACGGTTTTACGTACGCGTAACTCGCATTAAGGAAATCCTTTAGACGAATCAAGTAATTAATAGCGGTAAAAAGGTAAAAATAAACATAGGTACTAAAATGAGTAATTAGAAAAAATAAGCCAAGTATGAATCATTAAGCGACCGTGCTAGAACCACGGAATTCGGGAGTGCCTAACACCTTCTCCCGGGTTAACAGAATTCCTTACCTAGTTTTCCTTGTTTCGCAGACTTTAAACGAAGTCAAATTTTTCTTGATTTGGGATTTAAAATAAACCGGTAACTTGGGACACCATAAATTATTCCAAGTGGCGACTCTGAATAAATAAAATAATCCCAAATTCGATAATATCACTTAAATTGGAAAAACTCCCTATATCCCACCTTTCGGGTAAAGAGGAGGTGTGACAAGCTCCACGGTGGACGCCAAACTGTTTATCCTCAAAATACAATTGAATTTGTAAGTGGTTTTAAGGATACGTGGATTAGTTTGACACAAAATGATAAATTAGATCGCAATTGTAATAAATAATGATAAAGAAAATGCAAACCACACGAATTGAACAATTTCAGCTTTGGAAGGTTAGCCACCTTCGAGTCGGGCGTACTTCGATCGATATCAAGACAGAAAAATAAGAATTTAAAGAGAATAATAATGTATTTCTTTGGAATGCGTGTTACAATGTGCCAAATAAATTATCAGACCCCCTCTATATAGTAGAGTAGTCCTACTTTAGGTACAATTCTATAAAAGGTAAAAATCTCTTTATTTGTTGATTGTCGTTTCCTTACTGATACGCGCCGAGATTCCCGCCGTAATATCCGACCGGTCACGGATATTTCGGTCTTCTGTTGATTATGCAAACAATGTTTGTTTGAGCTCGTTCGGAGCTAAGATCGACTCTGTGATCACGGACTCAATGTTCTCGAAGGCAGGCGTTCTGATCCCGAGTTCTAGCTCGGTGGGACTCAGAGTCGATCTTCTGTCCTTGGTTATCATGTTCCGAGCCTAACCTACCATGTTGTAATCGAGTTCGATTTCTACCATATACATATATATAAACTGATTTCATGGTCAAAAGGTATGTTATATGGATTTCATCCATAGTCCAAGAATAAACCATGTATTGTGCCTATTTAATATGAAACCCTAGAATGTCACTTTCATTATGGTGGTGATGCAAACTATTGTCCTGCTTAATTGTGGGGTTATTTGCCTCAATCCGTAAGTTGTAAACACTTCCAGGTTCCTTTCAAACCCTATTTAAACTTATTGGCTAAACACATTCTTTTGAGTTCAATGACTGATACTATGAAATGAGAAATCAAAGTATAAATGTGACATTTTGAACTGTACGTTGGGTATCAGTTTTCTTATTAAAGACTAAATGTCTATTTTTAATCTTTGTTGTACACTTGTGGGGAAGTGCACGGTTAGCCAGTAATAAGATATATATTTACTTTTAAGTCACTGTTTAAAATGTCTTTAGTCTTTAGCCACTACTTTAATAAACTTTTACCCGCCCAGACGAAAATACCCTTCTGCTCATAAAGTTCAGGACCAAGTGTCCTTAACTTAGAGCTTGTTACTGTAAGTTCAGGACTAGTTGTCCTTAATTTATGAGCTTGTCAGTTTAAGTTTAGGATTACCTGTCCTTAACTTTTGAACTTGTAACTCTATGTTCAGGACTACATGTCCTTAACTTTTGAACTTGGAACTCGAAGTTCAGGACTACATGTCCTTAATTTCTGTGCTTGTAACTCTAAGTTAAGGACTACTTGTCCTTAATTTTTGTGCTTGTAATTCTAAGTTAAGGACCAAGTGTTCTTAATTTTTGAACTTCCAACTCTAAGTTCAGGACCAAGTGTCCTTAACTTATGAGCTTGTTACTGTAAGTTCAGGACTAGTTGTCCTTAATTTATGAGCTTGTAAGTCTAAGTTAAGGTCTACTTGTCCTTAGTTTTTGAGCTTGTAACTTTAAGTTTAGGACTACCTGTCCTTAGTTTTGAGCTTGTAACTCTAAGTTTAGGATTACTTGTCCTTAACTTTTGAACTTGTAACTCTAAGTTCAGGACTACATGTCCTTATTTTTTGAACTTGGAACTTTAAGTTCAGAATTACCTGTGAATTCAGTATAAATATTTTTAAATATTTATCTTTTTGGAAAAGGATAATTCAGGTTTGCAAGCTCATATCCAAGAATTGAAGGCAGCATTCAGAGAGAAAGAATATTAATTTTCTAATCTTCTTACAAAGTTTGAGGAAAATCAGATCAACTCAAGGTCTAGAATTAATGATTTGATGACACAAGCAAATAGTCTGCAGCAAGAGTTAGACTCTTTACATACTGAAAGGAATGAACTAAAACATAAATTGTTTTCACAAGAAGAGCTCAAGTCCTTAAACAATAAAAATCCGAGTTGGAGTTGTCACTGGAAAAAAAGTGTCACGAGGCAACTGTCGAAGTTAAGGATGTAACCGAAAAGGTTAAGTTTTTGCAGCAGGAGTTGGAAACCTCGAGCCATCGAAAATCAGCATTAGAGTTGACACTCAAAGAAAAGACTGAAGAAAAGGTAGTACAACTAGCGGCTACTTTTGCTCAGCATTAAATATTGGATAAAAAATAAATATCACTTTAAAAGTGGCTACCATGCAATTTTTATTACACTTGTACGGTTTATAAGGACCGATTAAATCCTCGGTGTCTTGTAGAAAATTAACAATCGTAATCAAATACAATTATCATTACGAAAACAAATCTCTTCCACTTTAAGCACTTGAATACTAGTTTAAATGTCTGCAGCAATAAGTTGCGCAGAAGAGTTATCCTATAATATCAAAATGTAGCTTTTGCTATTTAATTACGATTTCCACTTCTCTCATCTTGAGTATTTAACTTTCCTTTAAAACTGTTTATCTCCTTAAAATTAAAGAAAAATGTAAACTTTATAGTGCCTTTTCATAAATAATTAGCACTTTTCTGCGGGTATTTTCTTTCTTTTTTTTTTATTCAGAAAAAAAAGTTTGCACGCGGACCCTCCACATTTCCACTCCCGCAGTTATCTTAAACTATCCGCAGTTTCATATTTTCTTTTAAGTGTTTTTGTCAATAGATATATATATATATATATATATATATATATATATATATATATATATATATATATATATATATATATATATATATATATATATATATATTGTAATTATGAGTATTATACCTTTCAAACACTTTCTGCTAAAAGTAAAGTAGTTTCTTTTAGTGATACTGGTGATCAAGAAATTATCACAACATCATTCCACCTTCATAGCTGCTACCAAAAGGAATAAAAAATAGAAAAAGAATAAATTGTACGGGTTATTATCGGCTTCTTAATTCTTTATGTATTTGCTCTTCTTTAATTATTATGCTTTTACCCGATCTTTGGTATTCGTATAGAATGAAGAATTAACTCAAATAGCCGTTCACCCCACAACTTAAATTGAAAATAGTCAGCGAATATATATTATGTGCATAATGTATGTATTAAATGTGTATAATTATGTATAATTAATGTATATTCTATGTATATGGCTAGAAAAGGTAAACAATTAATATGACCTGTTATTTGTGTAAAATCCCTTTTAGAATCCCACTAATTCGAATGCATATTGGACAGTCCTACTTTGAAGGTAAACCGGTTCCTTATTAAAGATGACTCCACACCCTGAACTCGAATTGAAGATCTCTAATTAATAATAAAGAACTACTTATCACTACCATAATCTTTGGTGGCACACTTAGCTCTACTCTACTCGTGTTGAGGTAATAGGTAATTACGATCATAATGTAATGGTGTTTAAAAGTAGAGAGATCCTTCTTGATTTGACCAAATAATCTTGCAAGTAATATTTATACAATATTTGTAAAAACCATTGCCATAGAAACAAAAGAAGTGCATAACACAAACTCCACCCTCCACTCCTTTTGTTGTTAGGTACTTAGGTAGGAGAAAAATGGAAAGAATTGCTATATATGAATACTTTTAAAGTCTTAATCAAAGGGCTATTAGTATATCATTTCAAGCATATCTTAATTTATGATAGAGTGAGTTTCTACTTTCACCCCTCAAGTATAATATTCTGATATTAATTTAAAATTTGATCGTGATATATACATTAGCATTAATCACTGGATAACTAAATTCATTTTTAAATACACTTGAAAGAAAACTAGTGGAGCTTTATAATTTGTTTAAGTGTTGAATATTGTCACGACTCAAAATCCAACTAGTTGTGATGGCACCTAACCCGATCCGCTAGGTAAGCTAATTAACAACAATCCAATTTAATAAGATGATTAAGAGAAGAAATTGCAATACAATTGCTTTTATAAAAGAATTTCCCAAGGACTGGTAGTACAAATCATGAGCTTCTAAGTTTTAAATTTTTACAAAAATCGAATTGTAATATTTACAACATTTGTTTGAAATGTAATTGAATAGAATCCATATCTAATGCTACCAAGGACAAGTGATAGACATAACTGGAACTACATCTTCAAATCCAGCTCCCACCGTACACAGCAACATCAGCATCCAACATATGCACGCAAGTTGCAGAAGTGTAGTATGAGTACAACCGACCCATGCACTCAATAAGTAATAAACCTAATCTTAGGTTAAAAGTAGTAACGAGCTGGTACAAAGGTCAAATTCCAACTCCAACAACCAGCTACTGTTCATAACAATATAATAACAATGGTACAAGAAAATAACTTAGAGATAAGATGCCCAACTCGTTCACAGTTACCAAAAATAGGCATACTTTTCGAGTATAACAGTAAATCCCAAATCTTCCACCAAAAACATCAAAAACATATGAGTAAGTTTGAAAACTGCGATCTCTCTCAAAAAACTTTCAACAAATAAATAAGATGTTTCATTTTCAGATAGCACGAGGAAAATGCATCTCTATGTCTCCATGTAATTATGCAGGTGAAATCATGAATGTCACCAAAATCAGGTAGCAAGAGGAAATGCATCTCCGTGCCTGTTTCTCAAGTACGCATGTCAAATGCAATGCGTCTCAGTGATGAACTCATGTACTCAACTTTCAGGGTACTCCATCTCATTGTCTCGTATTCTCACTCACCCTGCTCAATACTCAGCTCACTCAGTCACTCAGTACTATATAGGGTATATCCAGCCTAGGGCAGATCCAACCTAAACATAAACAAAACCAGGGCAGATCCAGCCCAATTGTAAATATCTACTACCATTCTGTGCTCTGTGGATGTGCAGACACCGGAAGGGACGATCCATCCCAAGCGCTATAATAATCCAAATCCTGGCATGAATCAATAAATCATGCTGCGACCTGCAGCCCAATCCCATAAATATCGCACAGCAGGCCCTCGGCCTCACTCAGTCATCAATCTCTCTAGTTTCTCAGGTTCACAATGTCATAAAATTAGTCCAAAATGATGATATGATATATCAATGATGTTTTATATGTCAATACCACACAAATGGGGGGGTGATTTGTGTGGTGTCCAATTTTCGAGTGTTGTCTCAATAGAAGAACCTGGTTCTTCTTGGTGTTCCAACTTCTACTGATGCGGAATAATAAATGCAGTAAAGTAAAAACACAGAGATTTTTACGTGGAAAACACCTGGCTCAAAAGGTGAAAAAATCACGACCTACTCCTCAGTAGGATTTTCCCAAACTCTTCACTACAACTCTGAGCCAAACAGCATTTACAAAATAAACTCTTTTGTAAACCTAGGACTAACTCTAATCCCTTTGTAGCAAACTAGCCTCTAGCTAATCGCGACAAGCTTCAAGTTAACTCTAACTTGAACAATGTGTACCTATTACAATTGCTTCTAATAAATCTGAAAGATACAATATTAAATCACCTACTACAACCAACTAGATTTGAAAGACAAACAAATGAAACTGGTTCTTCTAGCTAGTCAGTAGCCTTTGTGTCGCACAGGATTCTGCTTGTAAAATTTCTCTGGTAATTTTGCCTTCAGTTCTTGCTTCAATTTTGTCTTTGTGCGAATAGTTCTTCAGTAGGAATACTTCAACATTATATAGCACCAGAAGTTGAGATGTTCTTGTTTAGTTCTAATGCAACTCTTCCTTGGTGGAAGAGTTTGTGTTTANTTGTAAATCTTCAAAACCATGCAGTGATTGGGTCAACAATCAATAAATAGCAATAGAGACTGGTAATATGTAATAAATGAATATGACAGAGTATGAAATTATAATTTAAACATATAATTCAACAGCAATAACCTCACTAGGTCCCAATAATACCAGCATATGCCTAAGCATGATTTCTAACATGAGTCACGGCTCAGTTTCTCTAACACATGGAAGATACATGGAAAACAACAAGTTAATTGACTAGATAGCTCTACGGAGTCGGTTGGGTCACAATTTCTACGATGCACGCCCATACGCTCGTCACCTAGCATGTGCGTCACCTCCAAATAAATCACATAACACGTAATTCGGGGTTTCATACCCTCAACACCAAGTTAGAAGTGTTACTTACCTCGAACAAGCCAAATCCAATACCGAGCAAGCCAAACGATACATCAAAAATGCCATCCCGCGCGTACTGACCTCCGAACGGCTCGAAACTAGCCAAAAACAACTCAAGAACAGCAAATAATGCCT
The DNA here is from genome assembly GCA_005239505.1 of Nicotiana paniculata. NCBI lineage: Eukaryota > Viridiplantae > Streptophyta > Magnoliopsida > Solanales > Solanaceae > Nicotiana > Nicotiana paniculata. The sequence goes on from ML355509.1 coordinate 27,840, forward strand.
AAGGAAACAATTCCAAATGATAAAGGTCGAATCTTCAATCAAAAGTTCAAAATCGACCAAAAAGTCGAACCCGGACCCGCGCCTCAAAACCCAAAAAAAACTCATAAAATCCGACAATTCATTCAATTACGAGTTCAACCATACAAGTTTCATTCAAATCTGACTCTGAATCGATGTTCAAAGCTCGAAATTTCACTCTATGAAACTTTAGACAAAATTCCGAATTTTTCTCTTTAAAATTCACAATCTAATTACCAAAAAGTGAAGATAGATTCACGAAATATAACCAAAACCAAGTAGAGAACACTTACCCCAATCCATATGGTGAAAATCGCTTCAATCCAAGCTCCATAGCTCCAAATATGTAAAAATAGCTGAAACCTCCGAAATAGAGTATTTTATAATCACTGGGCGGATTAATGAATCGCGATTACGGAAATACCCACGCGATCGCGAAGAAGAAAGTGCACTACCCCTGAAAATGCACTACGTGATCGCAAACAAACCTTAGCGATCGTGATGAAAACACTGCCTCCATATATACTCTACGTGATCGCGTAACTATCCATGTGATTATGTTGACCACATGCATCTGAACTATGTGATCGCGACACAATAACGCGAAGAAGGACCCAACATCTGCCCATCTCATCCCGAATCACTACACGAATGCGTGCACACTTGCACGGACGCGATGCTCACACTGCAGCAACCTACGCAAACGCGTCTGAGGACTCGCGAACACGATGAACAACTTCTCCCCAGCCATCAAACAACCATATGTAATCGCGATCCATTTTCTGCGATCGCGAATAGAAAAAACAGATGCTCAGAACTTAGCAGAACCAACAATGCAAAAATGAAGGAAAATGGTCTGAAATCAATCTGAAACACGCCCGAACCCCTCGGGACCCCGTCCAAACATACCAACAAGTCCCATAACCTAACACGGACCTAATCGAGGCCTCAAATCATGTATAACAACATCGAAACGACGAATCACACCTCAAATCGAACTTAATTAACTTTGAACTTTTCAACTTCCAAAACTCGTGCCGAAACATATCAAATCAACCTAGAATGAACTCAAATGTTGCACACAAGTCCCAAATGACATGACGAAGCTATTCCAATTCCTGGAACCACAATCCGAATCCGATATTCTCAAAGTCAACTCTCGGTCAAACTTATGACTTTTCAAACCTTAAAATTTTCAATTTTCGCCAATTTATGCCGAAACCTTCTAGAAACATCCAAACGCAAATCCAGGCATCCTAGTCCAAAATCACCATTCGGACCTAGCGGAACCATCGAAACAATCCGAGGTCAAATACTAAAAAGTCAAACTTGATCAACTCTTCCAACTTAAAGCTTAAATCATGAAATTCATTTTTCCAAATCGATTCTGAATAATTTGAAAACCAAAGACGTCGATTCACACAAGTCATAATACATCATACAGAGCTACTCATGTCTTCAAACTATTGAGCGAAGTACAAATGTTCAAAACGACCGATCGAATCGTTACAAATACGTTGATTATCTCATTATCCTCGTTATATTCCTTTTATATTTAGCTGGGTAGATTTGCCGCTCCTCAAATAATTAGGGGCCTAATTGCAAATCAACGACCATCCCCCCTCACCGCCCACAAAGAAAAATAATTTTTAGACGGCTCTCCGTTACATTATTTTAGTCTCTATTTTTAACAGTTGCAGCAATATTATATTTGTTTTGGAAAAGATAATATTCACTCATGATGACATAAACGAAGACTATTTTTTCAGCAACACGTGCACTTAGTTTTATAGTGAAGAGAGAATCCACCAGTTGAAATCGCTATTTTCCACTATTTATTATGATCTTCATTTCATTTTGGCCTAATTAGGGACGAAATTAGCCTTACGGTTGCGAGTTCGGTCTGAACTTGATAGTTTTTTAGTTCAAACACCATATTGATTATAAGAAAATTCATTGAATATATATTAAGTATTAATTTAAAACTTAATAACTTAAAAGGATTAGAATTTCAAGCACATAAACGTCAAATCTTGGCTCAGCTCCTATGCCTAAATGCTTAGATAATTTCTTGCTCAAAGTAATTACTTTCCGCTTATAGTTTTAGTGCTCGCCAAAAGTTCTAAACAATGAAATAAACGTAGAAGTAAGATTTAAAGATTAATTATATTAATAACTTTCGCCACTAATCTTCAAAAATTTAACAGGAGAAATTTGTTATTGGATTCTAATAAAAGCAAGGTATAGCAAGGTATCGTAATCTATTGGTTTGTTAAAAGTCTTAGGGCCTGATTAAGACAAGCAAGTTACGAGTCACCCCTTTTGACCACCAATTTTTAAAATGGAAAAATTACACGGCACAACAAATGTATATACTGTATTTATCATTTGTAGTAATATTTTCAAAAAATTATTATTCAGAGTTTATTTGAATTTTATAGCAAATTCACTTGTAGTACTAAAATAAGAGATCAATTATTTTAAACTGAAATAATAGCTCAGTTGGTTAGAACCCCTGCTAAGTAATGGAGGTCTTGAGTTAGACTCTCAATAGAGCATTCTATTTTTCTATATTTTTGTATTTGCGTTGGTTGTATTCGTTGCACGAACAAATACAGTTGACGCATGCTATATTTATTAGGTGTCTGCATAGAAGCGATACAAGTTGATAATAATTAAACAATAACTACAAATTTTAAATTATAATTAAGTATAATAATTAAAATTTAAATTATAGTAGTTTATGAAAATTTTAAGAGTTTTGATTTTACTCCTGGGGTTATATGAGAAATGAATAAAATTTTACGTTAGAAATACAAACCTTCCTTTCTAATGAAGTTGCAAACATGTACCATCAAAGAATGTGGTGCAGTAGATGAGACTGTTATTTCCTTAATTAAAAGTTTTGGGTTCGAGCTCTCGGTATGGAAAAATCCTTGGTAGGGAGCGTTTTTCCCCGAATAAGGCCCTACGCGGCGCGAATCCGAATATAATCGGACTCTAATACAGATACCGAACACCGAGTGAGAAACCAAAAAAAAAAAAGTTGCAAACATGTACAGAGGTTGTCACTGTCACGATCGATTTCCCACTAACGCTAAAAGTCATAATTTGATTTCTGCATATGAGAAATTATTGATGGTTAAAAAGAATTTGTAACAAGGCATATTGTAATTATTATTTAATTATGTATTATGTATAGTTGTCATCAATGTCTTAATTGTTTAATTATACTTTCGCTGTCATTTCCATATCTATATAGATTTGTAGCATAGAGACTCAATTCTTGGATTATTAATACAATCTTGAATTATTTTCTCGTTATTAATTCTTAAAAAAAAAATTAGAGATAGCTACAAAAGAACTACAATTGCTAAGGTGGCGAAATCAACTACTCCTATTTATTTTGAATAATTTTCAATATCTTTAACTGCTAAAATGTTAATTATAGAGTGATAATTAATAATTTTGTTGCCTTGTGTTTTACAGGGGCATAATTTAATTCTCACCAATTGTTTTTTTTCCTTTCTTGAGCCTTCTCTACCCCTAAAATGAGATTTCGGAGACGCGTTGATATTTATTTATCACTTTTGTTGATATGTGCAATGTGATTAAATTTTTTGCTTCAATTCAAGGAAAAAGACAAACCAACAACAACAACAAAACAAAAAATTGTTACGCTCATTAAACTTTATGAAACATAAAAAATAGTCGTAGAAGCAAAATACAATGTACTAGATAATTTAAAGGGAAAATAGAATTTTATTAAAATATAAAATATTGTTCAAAATATATTTTCTTTCCTACTCGGTTTCATTTGGCAATAACCACAAAAGACACGTTTTTTTTACGTCAGCAAAGTCCTTTGAATTTAAGAATCAAGAAGAAGGAAAGCAATGAAAAATAGGACAACTATTAATTTGTCTTTTCTTATTAATCAATTTTATTCATAATAAAGTCATAAATTGATTCTTTTAACTCCTTCATTTGTTCATTTTCTTCTAAATATTTTTATCTAATTTGTCAAATTGACGTATGAAAAGGGACAACAGAGTCTTTGATTCAATAGAAAAATGAGATGAAAAAATGCTAAAAATCAATGCCCCAAAGTGAGAAACAAATTAAGGTAAAATAAGGAAAACAATACGCTCACCCATCTAGAAACCATTGACTTTCTTTTCTCTTTCCAAATTTTTATGGTACATAATGTTTTTCCCATATCCGATTACAAATATGAGTCATTTTGACAGACTGAATTTGATAATAATTAATGTTTTAGACACATAAGAATTTATTTATTACTCTCTCCATTTGACATAATTTGATTTAGCACGAAGAAAGAAAGTTTTATGAAATTTATTATCTTAATTCATAGCTTTTGTGTCAACTATAAACTTTTGAAAATTCTGATCTTAAAATATTATAATATTTATATGGCTATTAAAAAAATATTATTAAATTATTCTTTTTGAAATGGATTAATAAGCCAATAGTGTCAAACAAAATAAATAGAAGAAATACTTATTTTCAACCTATCCTTGTTGTTATAATTAGTGAGGTATTAATAAAGTGAAATATTAAAAAATATATATATAATTTGCGGATATACTTTTATGATTAATTAAGGCAGTTTAATATTTTCTTAAAGGAGGTGTGAAAACTTTAAAAAGCAGATTATAAAAATAGAAGAAATTAGGACAAGTTGCACATTTGGTCGTTTGACTTAAAAATAGTTTCATCAACTAGTTAAATATACATTGATTATATATATTGTCAACTATTATTTTTGAAAGCGACTATACGATATAACATTTATATTTGGATCCAAATAGATCCTATATGGTACTTTATTGTTTGTCTTTTTTTTCTTTTCCTATAGGATGCCTAATAACAACATACAAAAGGCAAGGCACAATTAAAAAATAACTTTCCTATTATTTTAACTAGGAAATATGTGTAATGGACCTAAAAAATAAATACATTTATGACTATGCCATCACTACTTCCTCTTCTTCATACACACATCACACCACATATTTTTCCTCATTCTTCCCCTCTTTTCCTCTCCCCCAAAAAAAATTCTCTTCATCTAACAACCATGTTTAATCCAAGAAACCAAAAACCCAATGATCATATCCCAATTCTAGATCCTGTTACAACCTCAGATTACAGTTATAACCTTAGGAATTGGCCTAAAAATGAAGTTGAAAGTGTCCAATTTAGAGTTCAAGAAAGTTTAAACCATGTTGATTATGGTGATGAATCTGGTGTTTCTTCACCACCCTTATGGAAAAATAACCATCAACTTAACCCTATTCATCCCCTTCAAATTTCGACAAATTATCGGTTAAATTCAACTAGCTCTAGAGCTTTAGCTATAGCTAAAGGCCAATTTGAACTTATGGAAATGGTCAAAAACATGCCTGAATCTTGCTATGAGTTATCTCTTAAGGATCTTGTTGAGCAAAATAGAGTCTTGGAATCTGATCAAGAAGAATGCTTAATACATAAAGAGGAGGAAAATTTTACTAGTACAGCTAGTCTAGGACAACAAGTTGGACAGCAAAGGGTGAAGAGCATACAAAGGCAAGAGAGTAATAGTAGTAAAAAGAGTTACAACAATAAGAATGATCATCAAAAGAAAGGGAAGATGATTAGAAGTGAGAGTTTTGAAAATCAGAGCCTTTTTCTAAAGATGTTTTTTCCAATTTCTTTGGAGTCAAAGAAGAAGAATTTGAAGAATTTACCAAAAACAACTAATACTAAAGTTTCACCAAAGCCAGAAGGGTCAGTAAAATCTTCAAAAAATGTGGAAAAAGATTGGTGGAAGAGGAGATTTTCTTGTTCAAGTGAGAGTGATAGTAGCAGAACAGGCAGCAGTAATAGTGAAAGTACTGATAGAAGTGGTAGCAATGGTAGTAGAAAAAGTAAATACAGGTATATTCGATTCATGAATTTCTCAATTTATAATTGTGATTTTTTTTGGCTTTTGAACAAGAGATTGGACTTAATAAGGTTCTTGAAATTTATTTTGTTGAATAACTTAGTATAATATCAGTAATAAGATTACAATTTTTAATATTGGATCCTCCAAAAGTAATGTATTTTTTCAAGGATCCGATACGGATGCAACGCATTTTGAGGATCCACATTAGCCTTAGAATCTATCTCTTGATGATCAATGTATGAATCCTTTATTTTCGTGCCGTGAAAACAACCTCTTGCAAAAATGCAGGGTAAAGTTGTATACAATAGACCCTTGTGGTTCGGCCTTCCCCGGACTCCGCACATAGTGAGAGCTTAGTGCACCGTATTGGTTTTTTTTTTGTGGTTATTTTTTACTTTTGTGTATTCATGATTTCAAGGAAAATTGAACTAGTCATTGATTAGTGTGATTTGGAAACTTGTGTTTGTATATTAGGACAAACAGAACAGAACAAAGAATTGATTTTTCTTTTCTGGGATTCAATAAAATCAGTTGTTTCTTTATTGGAAATCTATTAAATATTTTCTAATGTTTTCACTTATGAATTAGATTTTGATAGTCCAATGTTGGAAGTCTAGTAAAGTTTGCAGAATGCAGTTATAGAAAAGAATTTAATGAGAGTGATTACCTAAACAGATTACGTACATGTTAATGTTTTTACCTTATGAATTTGATTTCATAAGACCATTGTTGAGAGCCTTGGAAAGTTAGAATGCAGTTTTGAAAAGAATTTATAATAAGAGATTAAGGGCAGCCCGGTGCACTAAGCTCCCGCTATGCGGGGGGTGTGGGGAAAGATCGGACCACAAGGGTCTATTGCATAGAGCCTTACCCTGCATTTCTGTAAGAGGTTGTTTCCACGGCTCGAACCCGTGACCTCCTGGTCACATAGCAGCAACTTTACCAATTACGCCAAGGCTTCGTTTCAATGTAATAAGATTTGTATTACTTAATCAGGTTCTGATTCTATGCAATATTATGTTGTTTTAAGCTAAAAAATTTGTGTTGGTCTAAGCCTAAGACATGGTTGTTGCCCTATAATGCAGGAAAAAGAAAGGATTTTTATCTAGTTGCTGGTCAAGATCATGCTTTAGTAAAAGCAAATCAGCAGAGTGAAGATAACCAAATATGTCTCTCTTGTTTGGCTATGACTTATGAGACATGTAAATCCTATATACTTACAGTCTTACAGATAAAAATCCTGTAAACATCTTTGATAATAATGTTTATTTATTCCAAACTTACTGTAACAGAGTTTTGCAATGTATCATTGTATAATTCTTGGCTCTGGCTGCTACAGGAAATTTACTGTAGGATATTTATTCTAAATTTACTGTAGGATATTTCCAAAATATTGTTTCTGAAATAATTCTAATTAATTATACCACAGATGAAAGTTCTGTCCAATTCTTCATTGATTTAGTGATTTAACGGATGACTTCATTCTTTTTTGTTTTTGCTTTCCTAGTTTGGCAATTTCTAGATGGATGCATTTGTTAGAACAATATTGAAGTCTGGCTTGTCAATATTGCACTATTCTACTTAAAAATATATTGTCAAAGTCCTGATTTGACTCCTAAGAAACTTCAACCATGATTGGTCCATGATTACTATGGTAGAGTTGCAGTTTAGTATTTAAAGAAAGGTAATTCCATACAAGTTTCTTACGTGCATAAAGTAAAAGTTAGATATCATATTCAAGTAAAAATAGCATGCTAGCCAATTTTCGGACAGATCATTCAAAAATAGCTAACGTTTGCAAAGTTATTTTATTTTTTTCTGCAACACGAAAAGTTCCGACATAATATATTGCAGGTCGATGCACCTGTGTATAAACTTCCAGCATAATATGCTGGAACTCCAACACTCAAAAAGTTCTAGCATAATATAATGGAGATTGGAGTACATGTGTATGAACTTCCAACATATTATGTTAGACCGGTGTATTATATTGGAACTCTAATATATTATGCTGGAAGTCCAGTATATTATACTAGAACTCCAGTCCGGATTTTGAACAGTGTTTTCGTTTAGATTTATCTTTACATTAAAAGTGGCTAAATTTTAATTACTTTTGAAACTGTGGCTATTTCTGAATGACCACTTGTAAATTTAGATATTTTTGAATTTATTTTTTTTCCCCATATTCAATGTGTACCATATATGATATCATTAATAAAGGCAACTGGTCAAAATCCTTTAACAAAAGACAAATCAAATCCCGTCATGGTACATGAGAGGTGGGAAAATCTGTCTTGATTGGTTAAAATGAAAAGAAGTTACACTAATTGGCCAAATTTTTTGTAAATTGCAACTTTATGCCACGACAGAATATTACCTGTGGAAACTGTTCATAATTGCAACAGCCATCACTCTGCTTTCTATAATTTAACCTCTAAAACCTAAGACCTTCAACATCTTTTCTACACAATTTAAACCTCAAAAAACAGAACTTTCTTTTACATTACAGCTGATTTGATTACCTATACTTCTTGGCCTTGGCCAACTTTTTCTTCTTCTTTTTCACAGCTTTTGGTACTTTATGCTTTCGTGCTTCCCTTTTCTCTTCTTTAACTTTCTTCTTATTCTCTTTTCTAGCTGTTTTCTTTTCAGCAGCTGTTGGTTTCTCACCATCAGATGAAAAGCCCTCGCTAGAATCACTTTCATCGTCATCATCTGACTCGGTCTCTGATTCACCATCAGATGCTTTGTCGATTTCAGCTGCAGCAGTGGCCTCTTGTCCCCGTTCACCATTTTGTTCCTGCCGCTGATTTACTGCCGAAGGGTTTGTCCCTGAGAGAGCCTGCTTCAGACCTGTAATAGTTTTGTAGTACATGTCTCCTGTGTCCTCGCCACTAATAATGCGTTGAACATCTGCTTCAGCGTCTTTCACATGATCAAGAGTTTTAGGGATAAATGACTGCAATGGAAAACGATATTGATCGGATTACTGGGACTAAAACATCCTAGGGGAACGGCAATCTTCAAAATTAAAGAAAATCCATTGAGGTACTGAAACAATTTATCAAAACAATCAAGCCAAGTCCATGGACGAGTTTTTTTAGAATATACTGTTATGAATGCAGCTTCCTGAAACGACTTAATTTCTGGTCATCTTATTTAGAAGGGGGATAACACAACACTATTTCTTTCAACATCCCAATTTAAGCACATCGTTAAAAATTGCAAGCACGATCTGAGTAAGCGTAGCATCGGAAAGTTTGCCTTAACTTGCCACGATTGCAACTGAGACTCATAAATAAGGAAGGTGTAGTGACTAATTAGATATCATACCTGAATAAATACAGAGTCGGCAATTTCTTCTTCTGCAGTCATCTCGCCTCTAGCCATAATTTTTTCTTGAACCTAGTATATTGTGGGGAGACAGCATTATTAAGGATCTCAAGTCCTTTGAATGTAGACGAATTGAATTGTCACTCGACAAGCATTTCACCATCCAATGCATGTATAAGCCATACCTTTTCCAAATAGCTATCCACTGAATCATCATCAATAGTAGGATCAACTATAAAATCAAACAGCTCCCGAATTGTCATAACAGCCACACCATGTTTTTTGAAAAAGTCCTGCATGCCACCACACCGGCTTAATTAATACTATGCATTTAGCTAGTGCTTAGCTATAAGTTAGCTTTAACATGAAAGTCATACAAACTTTAAACGGAAAACACCTCTTTCCCCAAACCTTTCCCAATATTTTTTTTCTTCAAAAAGGCGAAATAGTGAAAGAAAAGTGAATGAGGCAAAAGAACTCACAGAAACGTGTACACAATCCTCTCGGAGGAAATCAAGTGCATGAGGATGATCAAGATCAACTGATTGGGAAACATCAATAACATATAAGTGACCCTGTAAAGTGCGGAGCAATTACAAGTTATTGCTTTCAACAACAAGTATAGCAATAAATATATGGAATAAAGGCTTACCTCGTAATATAGGATATTATACTCGCTCAAGTCACCATGCACTAGCTTGCACTTCTGATATAGAGTTCGCATTGCCATAATGATCTGGCAATAACAAGTAGTTAATGTAGCAAAATTAGGTAGAATCACATAGCACAGTGTCCATTAAAAAAGCCTGACAGCATGTCAAAATATTCACGTTACACCACTAAGCAGTGGCAGAAAATTTCTTAATCAGTGATTCTAAAATTTCATAATCAGGAGCGGCCTTGAATTAAAAGCATAGTTTAATTTAATTCGAGAAAGAGACTTTTAGTATAATAAGAATCATCCAAACAATGCCACTCCACACCATGAGCACAAAGATGTTAAGGGGAAGAAAATGGATAGCTGAAAAAGCTAAATGCTAATTGGATAAATGTGCTTACTGACACTTGGCAACACTACCCACCAAATGCGTAGGCAATCAAAAACCTCTACCTTGATGATGAAGGTCCCTGAGGACCTAAAGTCGAATAAGTGAAAGGATAATTTTATTCTGTTACTTATTTCGTCTTAGGGAGCTCAACTAGTTTTAGACGTAGCCTATACAAATGTCAATTATTATGTCTAGTACCAAGTATCATATTAAAATTAATATTATTAATATTAAGAGATGAAAACAAACCTCCACATAACATTCACGTAACTTGTCAAGAGATAAAGCAGCATCCTTTAGTCGAGGTGCAGCCCAGCCTCCTTTCCCTATCGAACAAAAATGTTACATTCCATTAAAACACAGAGAGTAATGAATGGAAAAACAGAAGCACACACCAAGATAAAGCTTTACACAGTTTCTATTTGTTAAGCTTATAAGTGACTCGAGATATCAACATCCGGCTGTTAAGATAAGATTTAGGGTTTTAACGTTTATGGAAAAGAAATGTGAACCGCATGGTTATTTAGTTGGCGACATTCAAGTGCTAGTGGATAGTACATTGTATATGCAACGGCTCAAATGACTAATTAAAGTCATGTTCTCTTGGTAGCATAATCATAAGATCTCAAAGTATCTTGTTTCTTTCAATCCTGAGGAAAGTTGGTCACTAGTGCTGCAGCTGTTCACTTCCCAAGAATGGGCTTTTGATTGATCAACACATATATACAGACAGGCAGCAAATTGCACTACAGAGTTACAGTTATACACTTATAATTTCATATTTCATAACAGCAACAACAACTACGTCTCAAATCCAAACAAGTTGGGTCGGCTATATGAATCCTCATTGACCACGTTACTCCATTTAAGTCATCTTATGCCAATATAGTTATGTTTCATATTTTACCGTTAAATGTTCTTTTTTTTTGGATAAGGTAATAAAATGATAAGATATTTCATTTAACAGAAATAACAGGTATCTTTCCTCTGAAACTGCTTTCTGCATTATATTGGGGCACAGCAACAGATTCCCAGTTGAACATTTTGCAGACACAGGAAGAATCTTTATATGGGCTCATCCTATGGTTTCAGCAGTTTGAACTTGTTCTCCTAACTCAGTGTCATGGCTTCCACCCAGGGCCTAGACCTAATACTCTATTTCTTTTGAGCTGGTGGGGACGTCAAATTACGCTCAGAAGTCGGCTCAACATATTTCCTTCCAGATGTATTGTTAGATGTTGATTGTTGAGAGGCAATGCCCCTGGGCCCTGGGCAATTTGTAGTAGGTCTCTAAAACAAAGACCTACGGCTAGCAATTCTACAAGAGGCTCTTTCTTCCTTTATTTATTGCAATCTGGGCAAGGACACCATTTATCTGTGACTAATAACAAAGTAATCCTCCTGGGACATGTTGACACTTAAGACACACAGCATTTTTTGGTTAGAATCTTTATGGTAGTGACCCATCAAATAATACATAGACGAGTTGAAAAACATATACAGTAATTATTTCTTTTATCCTTAATAAAACTAAAAGTATAGAGTATCTATCAAAAGAAAAATAACAAGACGCTCATGTCGCACAATTACCTATGAATTCCATCACAAGAACATGAAGCCTCAACAGAATTGGAGCAGGACACCTGATTCCAGCTGCCCTCAGCCTGCAGTTCCAGAACCACTTTAGAATATGACTAACAAAACAAATATAAGTTCCTCAGCTCAAGTGACGGTTTGATATACAACCCAGTTTCCACACATGTAATAAACTAGAAGGTTAACCATAAGGTCCACAACTGGAAATGAAAATATATGCAATTGCTTCTTCAAAGTAGATCAAAAGGAGCAAACAGTTCTCCTGAACAAACACAAGCACGAATCGATAAATTAACAGATGTCCAGAAACAAGGACAAGCGTAGAGCGAAATTCAAGGAGAAATTGCTCTCCTTTTTTCTCTTTTTAACTAAAAGGATGAATTGCACTCAGAAATCATATAATGAAACTACTTAAGCAGGCAAAGATAGCTGCTTAACATCTTGGCAATTACACTAAAATACTACTTCTACTTTTATGTGTCTCCTCTTTATAGTACAGTTCTCATTGGGTCTTTCTCTTCCACCACGAAGCCAAAAAAGAGAGACGACAAAATTAATGGAAAAGGAGGAGATAAAAGGGCAGGCGGAAAAAGACAAAGAGAAAGAGAGAGTAGCCTGTAAGGGCAAAGACTACAAGATCAAAGATTTGGGATGGAGAATTCACATACCTCATTAGATTCCTCATTTCTTTCTCAGCCCATGTTTTAACCATTTTGCGAGGATTGTGCTTGCAGTATCCATATCTGAAGCGATAGTCACCCTGTACATAGCGATCTCTATCCCTGAAGTTGCGTGGAACAAGTGCAGTGGTGAGCCAAGATGAAGACAGAAATATTGTAGCACACAAATGAACGAAGAATATGTGACATTAGTGGCATCTAACTTAAGTATTCAAACATCTTGTCGGTGAGCACAATATGGATCTCAAAAAGTTAAACGATATGTATCTTTTTCGTACTACAACCCTTTTCACCTTAAATTGCTTGTGACTAACAGAAAGTTATAAATAGAAAAGAGAAGGCCACAGGGCATACTTGAATACAAGGACTGAAGTTTTGTATACTTTGATTGCCAGTTCCTGACCATCAGCTTTTGTTGCATGATAAACATTGGCCTATTAAGAATAAAAAGTTCAAATACAGCATTATTAGTGAAAGAGAGAAAACAAATAAACATCCCAAGAGAAACATGTAGCAAAGTTATCGTTTACCTCTTTCCCAGTTGAAATACAGCCATTGATATCATGAAAGACACCACGGTTCAGCATTTTAAACAAAACCATTCTTGTTCTTGGATCAATTGCCTGGAGAAAAAAGATAGAACTTTCCAAGAATTAATATTGTGAAGCCCTTCTATAGGCATATAGCAATTGATTGCATCAGCATGTGATATGGCGAACACAATACTACCTGAGAGAACAAGTGCACAAAACAAGTCACACTCAAGTTATTGGCTACGGAAGTCTTATGTGGGGAAAAAATCAAGTTTTGAGAGTCATCATTTGAAGTTTCCAGAGGAAAAAGGAAGGGCAGTATCCAGAGGATGAGAAAATTTGAGATGGTACACAGAAGGGAAGTTATCAATCACTTCAACTGGTATACAGGAGGAACTGGCTGAATTCAGTGATTATTTTCGTAAGGTGCATTCAGCAACTCAACAGTTGAGACAAAAATATTTAGACAGATAACCACAAGACGGGTGATCATAAGATCAATAAAAGATGTTGACAGCAAAATACACAAAATCAATACAGATTAGGTACTTTGTCGAGAATGTTTGATCCCTCTTAACATGAGGAAAATATAAGCTCACAAAATACTGAAAGCTCTCACAAAGAATGATAGCTCACTTTTGAATGCCAATCAATAGGCTGAGGAAACAGACAAATAGCCCAACAGTGCATTTCAGATAAAGTTAACAGTTGTGTAGTTATCACTTCTGAAATTAAATGGATCAGCAGAAAAATAGTCGATTCTAATCAATTTTCCTTTCAGAAGTCAGCAAAAAGGAACTTTAACCTTCAGATATTTCCAAAGAGTTGTCAGTCTTACCTGTTCAACAGTGGCACGATCTGCCTTCTCCGTTGTTTTAGTTTTACCAATAGCCATATCCCGAACACTTCCACGAATTGCCGTAGTCACGGAGTTTGACATGCCAACTTTGATCCTCCCTTCCCATTCCTGCAAAATGTCAATTCACTCTAGAAGCTATATAAAAATTACTCAAGCCTGATCATAACTTAGTGTGATATTTTTGCTTTCTCAACTGCCCCAACTGCATGATAAAACTTTAATATAATCTTAAAATCAATGAGTGTCATTTTACACGACACGCTTTCCTTAAGGAAACTATACTCCATAAGCTTCCACTTTTACATGGGGCATCCGACATCTCCTAAAAAGTCTAAAATTTTGGGAAACTTTGGATTTTTCATCTGTTCTACGACATTAGCTTATCATTTAAGAACAGTTGTCGATAAAATGCCTATTCTGGTAGCTGTTTTGGGCATGTGTTTAAAGTCTTCCTTTTGTATCTTAACCTGCTTATTTATTCACACTTATGGGACAAAGGGATTCAAACTTTTGCCTCATTGAACAAAGCTAACAGATAGAGATACATGCTTTCTTTGTTTGACTATGTTTTAGATGATGAAGCTCTGATATGATTAAGCTTAACTCACCAACAATCTTACATTTGAATTCAAAGAAAACAGAAAAAAGATTCGTTTTATTCTTGTTTAACTAAGCTTCAAAATTACTCTAGAGGTGAATCCCTGATCAATTAAGCTTAAGTGCCTAACTCAAATACAGTATTAGTACATTAGAATTCAAAACAAAAATAAAAAAGACTCAAACTTTAAAAACAAACAAATAGTAAAAAAGATCAAAACTTTCTTATTTAAACAAAAGATTACCTCTAATGGTGAAGCTCTAATATGATTAGAAAATTTCTGGGTACGATTAGAAAGAGGTTGTAAAGCAGAAGAATTGGGCCGAGAGTGAAGTCCTCCATGAGCATTTGGGCGTCTTGTTTGGAGACTAAAAGCACCATTTATGGATTCAGAATCATCTTTTGTGTCCAAATAATCTAAAGCTTCACCAATTTCTGAGTCTGAAGACCATGATAATTCTCCCTCTTCTTCTTCTTCTTCTTCTTCCTCTTCTAATTCTTCATCTACTACTGCTGCTTCTTTTTCGTTTTCAGCTTTTGGGGGTTTCTCTAATTTGTCAGCAGGTTCCGCCATTCTTGTTTCCTTGAAGATTTTTGGGCGGCTGTGAGAAGGGTGCTTTCAGTTGGTGGCGCTGCAATAGAGGCAAGGAGAGGAGTTTATGTTGAAGGTCTAGACTGAAAAAATTCTCTCTCACGGTTTAACGGGTTGAATTGGCTTGTTTTGGATTATATCATTTTGGGCCGGATATTATTTTAAATTTCGAAAAGAAAAAATGGAGGCTTTTGCCTCCGTACCTATTTTTTGTACCACGTTTTAACTTATACCCGTTTATAA
The DNA here is from genome assembly GCA_005239505.1 of Nicotiana paniculata. Taxonomy (NCBI): domain Eukaryota; kingdom Viridiplantae; phylum Streptophyta; class Magnoliopsida; order Solanales; family Solanaceae; genus Nicotiana; species Nicotiana paniculata. The sequence goes on from ML355509.1 coordinate 43,288, forward strand.
AAAAAATTACATCCGTACTCGCTTTTGCGCATAACTTCAGCATGCGGGGCTGAAGTAGCAAAGACAATCACGCAAAACTTCAGCATTCTAGTAAACGGGCCTGAAGTAGCTTGCGAACTTTCAGCTCTAGTAAATGGGAAACTTCAGCTCTAGAGCTGAAATTTTTGTCTTTGTAAATGGGAAACTTTAGAATACGGGGTTGAAGTTCCCCAGTTATAAAGATAAAAACTTCAACATACGGGGCTGAAGTTTTTGTCTTTGTAAATGGGGAACTTCAGCATACGTGGCTGAAGTTCCCCAGTTATAAAGACAAAAACTTCAGCATACGGGCTGAAGTTCCCCCAGTTACACTAGGGAACTTCAGCTCTAGAGTTGAAGTTTTGTCTTTTGTAAATGGGGAACTTCGGCATACGGGGCTAAAGTTCCCAAGTTATAATGACAACAACTTCAGCATACGGAGCTGAAGTTCCTCAGTTTACAAAGACAAAACTTCAGCTCTAGAGCTAAAGTTCTCTAGAGCTGAAGTTTTGTCTTTGTAACTGGGGAACTTCAGCCCGTATGTTGAAGTTGTTGTCTTTATAACTGGGGAACTTCAGCCCCGTATGTTGAAGTTTTTGTCTTTATAACTGGCGAACTTCAGCTTAACTGGTAAACTTCAGTTCAGCGCGGGAAAGAGGAGCTGAAGTTATTTAAAAAGTGGGTGCAAGTTAAAAGTTTTTAAAAAGGCAGATATAGGTTAAATGGGGGAGACCAAATAGGGTGCACCGCGCAATTTTTACGAAAATGGCATGGTATAACAACCTATTAAGAAAATTGGTATAAAAGAGCCCTAGTTTTTTATATTGGCACTCTATAGCCTAACTTTAAAATTTTATTTGTTTTAATTTGTATAGGATAGCCAATTTTATAGTTATTTTAAATCAGAGCACTTTCCCCTTTCTCCTCCCTTCACTCCTTCTTTTACGCTTTTCTTTTGCATCTTCGCCAAATTTCAAATTTTCCAAATTCCCAAATCTCTCCATTTTTATCCGATTAAAACTCTCTAATGTGTCTTCTTAATCTTTTTTTATAACTATTTTTTCAACTTCAAGTCTCTTTTGTAGAAATCAATAGATATATTTTTTTTATTTATACTTAGTGTAATTTAAAATTGAACTATTTATGTCATGCAATAAATTACAGATATATCGTAATGTGGTTATGCACATCTGTAAACAAATCACACAAGTATTGTGTATGTCTCTATTGCCATGTATATCATAATTAATTGGACAACTACATATATACATTTAATTGAGCTAACATGTATATCATGATATGTATAACCGTGACCTAACTACACCAATGTCGTGTATATCTCTATCCTTATGTATATCAATATTTAATTGTAAAAGTGCATGTATACTTTTAATGTTCTAACAGGTTTATCTTGATTTGTATATTCAAAGCTAACAACTCTAGCGTTGTCTATATATATATATATATATATATATATATATATATATATATCAATACTAAATTGTACCAATACATGTATATTTTAAGTGAGCTACCATGTATATCCTAATATGTATATCCGTGAACTAACATCACCAGTATTGTGTACATCTTTAGCACAACGTATATAAATACTTAATTGTGCAACTACATGTATGCAATTAATTGAGCTAACATGCATATCCTGATATGTATAGCCGTGAACTAACTACACCAGCCTTATGTATATCCTTATTATCTATATCGTTATGTATATCAAGACTTAATTGTACAAGTGCATGTATATATTTTTTGTTCAACAGGTTTTTCTTGATTTGCATATCCATAAACCAACAACCCCAGTATGGCCTGTATTTTTATCCCCACATATATAAATACTTAAGTGTGCAACTACATGTATACATTTAATTGAACTAACATGTATATCCTAATATGTATACCTGTGATCTAACAAGACCAATATTGTGTAAATCTATATCTCCATGTATATCAATGCCTGATTGTACAAATACATATATACATTTATTGTATATTTGTATGTATAACAATAACCGAGATGTATATCCTAACTTTTATATCCGTAAGTAATGTTAAATATTTCTTTATCAATAAAATTAAGTGTTCTATATGACAACATATTAAAACAATTTCATATAAAATAATTAGAGTGTTCAAAATCATGTGCCATAATATTGTTTACATGTCTATGCAGTAATATACATGATGATATACATGTCCTACACAACTTAAAATATTGACCTCGACCAGCTAAATTATAAGATACATTTTGATATACATGCGAAAATGCAACCTCTAATAAATTAAAACTTGCATGTACAAGTACAAAATTAAAATAACATGAATGTATTTGAAAATGAATAATATTTCATTCATTTAATAAACTTGATATATACATAAATAATTTCTTCAGCCGATTTCTTAGAACTACGAAATTAAAGAAAATTATTGTCAAAGAAAGCACTAATTATTGCATCAAAATGCAGAAATTTGATACTCAACTGATGAGATTGCTGAAAAAACTTCGCACTCTTTTTGATTTTTGATGAAAATATAGTTTCTGCATTTGGTTTTATTTTGGTCAACCGGATAGTTACGCTTCTGACAATTATATCGTTCAAGCGTGAATGGGGGGACAGAATCTTAAAATCCCCCCTATTTTTGAGGGGTTGTATAATCGTGTATGTTGGGATTTGGCTATTTTATGCCAATTTTTTTGGGCTATTAGTGCCAACCTAATTTTATGGCCAATAAAATGCCAATTATAGTATAGCATTGTTATACGGTGTCAATTTCCCTTTGGAAAACCTACACAAATGTCCCAAATAAGTCTCAACTTACCAACCTCTAGCCATTAGTCATAGACTTATCAAAACTAGCCAAGCACATATAAAAATTGAAAAATCAAATAAATAAGGTTCTTTCTCTCAAGGAATCACATGCAAAAATCTCCTTTCATATTTTCAAGCGTGATTAGCAACATTAGATGCAAGACGGAAAGAAAATTTCATGGATGAGGTAGCAAATAAGGTGATGAAATACAAAAAATAATACAATATTCAAAAAACTAAGCAAAAAAATAACTTTTTCAATGGGTATAGTTGAAATTCATTAAAAATATTTAGATAAGTTAATATACAAAATTTGAGGAATATTGGAGGTGATTTGGACTGATTTTGTATCAAAATTCTTAATTAAATCAAGTTCAAAACATTATTCTACGGCACATGTATCAAACATGTATCACGCATGTATCTCACGTACAGGTATACATGTGATACACGATTGATATAAATATGATACATAGTGTGATACACATATCATTTTTCTTATGTTCAGTTTTTACTTCGAATTTTTGATTCAAACCACCTCAAAACTTCACCAAATCATCAACTGAGATTCAAGCTCCTTAAGATGTGTCAATCTATTCTAATAACACCTACTCCAAAGAAGGCAAAAATTTGACCCTTTTTTAGCTATAAATAGCTAATTAGCTAATATTAGTAATATTTTATGAATTAACCAATTTTTGTAATAAGCTACTTACGTAGTTGGTAGTTTCCCTTTAAACTTTTGGAAAAGGGAAAAAAGGGTTTTGAAAATAAAATTTAAATTTTGTGCAAAAGAAAATATGTGTGGTAGTTTAGTACTTTTTTAAAAAAAGGATTTGTCCATGCATTATTTGTGGGAGAAGAATTTATCTTGACAGAATAAAATCGAACCTTAAAAAAGATAATAGCAAAAAGTTCTTTAAAGTAATTATGACAAACATATTGGAATTTTCTATAAACAGGCACTAACTTTTTGTGTTAATTGTGGTAAAATTAGGGGGAAAAGGAGTTCATTCCCATTTGTTTTTACCAAGGTTAAAATGTTTGAATCTTAACACATATCAAACTTTTAAATATTATTGTTAAATATGAACACCAAAAAATTAACACTATTTATCTTTATTCAAAATGAATAAATAAATATAGAGTTTTAAAATATTAATATTTTAATATTGCATTAACAATATTCGAGAAATATTATGTTACTATATGACTTTTTCAAAATCCATTTTTTTATCAACAGATGAAGCCAATTTTAAAAGCTAACAGCCTTGGTGATCAGGATCAGTGGTTGTGAGGTAGTGGCTTGCAATGGTGATAGTTACTAGAGAAGGCTAGCCGTGGTGATTGTGCATTGGTAGATAAGGGTGGTTGAGTGTTGTACAAGGTGACGACTGTTGACCAACAATATTGGCGGTTGATCGTGGTAGTTGTGTTGCGGAGATGATTAGAGATGGCACAATGTAACGAACCGATCGATCGTTTTATTTTCTAGAACCTCGTTCTCCTAAATAAGATTTTATGTGCGCGCTTTTACTATTTTATAACTGGCAGGGATGATTAGTTCGGGATTTGGAAGGGTTCGGGTTGAAATCAGAACACTTGGTTCCTTAAGGTTGGCTAAAAAGGCTAAGTTTGACTTTGGTCAACGTTTTGAGTAAACGACCTCGGAATCGGTATCGAACCGTTCTAATAGGTTCGTATGATGATTTCGGACTTGGGTGTATGTTTGGATCGGGTTTTTGATGATCCGGGAGCGTTTCGACGCCTAATAGTGAAAGTTGGTTCTTTGAAGGTTTTGAAATTCTTTAAGTTTGGTTTGGAGTAGGTTTCGGTGATATCGAGGTCCAAATGGGATTCTGAGACCGGAAATAGTTCCGTATTATGATTTAAGACTTGCACACACAACTTAGTGTCATTCCAAGTAGTCTAAGCATGATTCAGCACATTCGGAGAGATTTGGAAACTTGAAGTTCATATTTTGATTCAATTTGATTTTGGGGTGTGATTCTTAGTTTTGTTGTTGTTTTACGTATTTCGAGAGTTCGAACAAGTTCGTATTATGTTTATCGAGTTGTTGGTGTAGTTGGACGGGGTTCTGAGGGGCTCAGATTTGTTTCGGACCGCCTGGAGTTAAGTTGAAAACACTAGGTTTTCTGTTCTAGTTTCCTTCTTCGCAAACGCGGACAGACCCTCGCGTTCGCTATGAAGGATTTGGGGACTAGAGGTTTTTTCCCTTCGTTTTCACATATGCAAGGCCGCGTTCGCGAAGGCCTGGGCCTTTGGCCTTCGCGTTCGCATTGGGCAGGACGCATTCGTGTAGAAGCCTGACCCTGGGTCTGGGCAACCCAGTTGCCTTACACGTTTGCGCGTTATGCCCCGCGTCCGCGCGGAGTAGGTAGCCTTGTGCATCGCGTTCGCATGGGTCCTCTCGCGTTCGCGTAGAGCCTTTTTTTTGGGCTTCTCAGTTTAGCCATCGCGATCGCGAGAGCTTGGCCGCGATCGCGTATAAGGACCCTTGGGCAGAATCATCTTTTAAAAACGGGTTTGGCTCATTTTCTTTCATTTCTTAGCGATTTTGGAGCTCTTGGAAAGGGGTTTTTACCTACCACTTTGAGGTAAGTAATTTCTACACAACATGAGTTAAATACATAGTTATGGGTAGATTATAACATGTAAATTAGTGAAAATTACGGGTTTAGGTGAAAATCTAGGTTTTTGATAAAAATAGAATTTAACCACGAAATTTGTTATGGAATTTAGTGAAAATCATATATTTGAGTTCATGAAGTTATGGGTAACAACTTTCTTCGAAATTTTTTGAAATCCGGGCACGTGGGCTCGCGGGTGAATTTTAGGGATTCTTCAAATAGGATTAGAAAATCACTTTGATAGTTAGGATATGAACATATAACATTTGACTAGTTTCGAGTCGTTTGGCACCAAATTGAGTGTTTGAGCACAATCTTCGACCGAAAAGTAGGCTTTGAGACAAGGTAAGTCTCTTTTCTAACCTTGTAAGAGGAAATTAATCCCATAGGTGAATTTAATTAATATGTGCTTCTATTTGGGGAGGGGGAGGGGGGGGGGGNCTTTGTTGACCCCGTTATTTAAATATGCTTACTAATTGCCTTGAATAGAGTTGAGATTGAGGATTTCAAGATTAAATGTTTCTAGTTGAATTTCTTGTTTTGGGAATAATCGAGGGATATTATGATAACTTGAGAAATCTATGTTCAACCGCATCGCAAGTATATTCCATGAGCAGGGTAAAATTTCACTACTCTCATGGGAGCGGACCATTCGACTCGGCAGGTTAATAGATGCATCTATGGTTCGTGTTGTTCGACCCTCAGCAATGCACATGGTATATGTTTATGTATTTTTGGATCAGGCCGTACGTCCTCGGCATAATTCGTGCATGAAAATACTGGAAGCCCAATTATATTTGATATTATTTTATTTGCTTGAGAGATTAAATGGTTAAATGCGGGAAAAAAGACTTGGTAATTACTAACGGTGAAATAGTTGTTTATTTAATTCTTGCTTCTAAGTTCTATTGTCATTTATATAACATGTTTAATTAGGATTTTATATATTCTTTATTGTTGGCCCATAGTAAGTGTCGAAGTCAACCCCTCGTCACTACTTCTTCGAGGTTAGACTAGATACTTACTAGGTATATATGTCAGTGACCGATTATGAGGTGAGATTCTCTGAGTTGTCTTGCCATGCACTTATGATGCTTCCTACTGATGGTGAGAGAGTATGGAGGTTTGTTGCAGGATTTCACTCCGGTATTCAGGCCACTATAGCCCGAGAGGTCAAGATGGGTACTTCTTACCAGCTGGTTGGGGAGATAGCTCGGAGGATTGAATCAGCGGGGTCGAGAGTAGATGTCGCGGCACAAGCGGTTCCGTTACTCTAAAGAGTTTAGAGGTTCCCCGGCTGGGGGAAGAGGTCAGTTCATGAGGGGTCAGCCCAGCAGGTCCACATATCCAGCACCGCCGCCTCCTCGGGGTGCTCCAGTGCGACCTTATTTCAGCGACATGCCAGAGAGCTCCTACTGGCCACTAGCTATCAGGGTTCCTCCACTGGGTATTCAGGCCATCAAGGTCAGACTTCAGGGAAGCAATCCACCGCTATGAGGGTGCGGAAATCCTGGCCACATGAAGAGATTTTGTCCCAGGCTTCGGGGCAAGGCGGTGCAGCAAGGTCAGCAGCCCATAATTACACCACCAGTAGCCACACCGACCGTCCGGCAGCCTAGAGGCAGAGGGTAGGTGGGTAAAGGCCGTCCTAGAGGTGGAAGCCAGGCAGGTGGAGACTAGCCAAGTGGCGCTCCAGCTAGATTTTTTGCTTTCTCGGCCAGACTAAATGCAGTGGCCTCAGATGCCATGATCACATGTATTATTTCTGTCTGCGGTAGGGATGCTTCAGTATTATTTTATCCAGGGTCTACTATTCTTATGTGTCATCTCTGTTTGCTCATTTCTTGGTTATTCCTCGTGGGTCCTTGGGTATTCTTGTATATGTGTCCACTCCAGTGGGTGATTCTGTTGTTGTGGATCGGGTCTACCGGTCCTGCATTGTTATGTTCTGTGGCTATGGGATAAGCGGATCTTCTACTGCTCGATATGATCGATTTTGAGGTTATCCTGAGTATGAACTAGTTATCTCCATATCACGCCATCCTTGATTTCCAAATCAAGATTGTTACCTTGGCGATGCCAGAGTTGCATAGATTGGAGTAGAAGGGTTCGTCTGTCAGCACAAGTAGTTGGATCATCTCTATTATGAAGGCTCGACATATGGTCGAGAAGGGTTATTTGGCTTATCTAGCTTATGTTCGGGATACTAGCGCAGAGTCTCCGTCGATTGATTTAGTACTAGTAGTCCGGGAGTTCTCCGATGTGTTTCCTTCTGATCTTCCAGGCATTCCACCAGATCGTGATTTCGATTTGTGCATTAATTGGGCTCCAGGTACCCAGCCTATATCTATCCCACTGTATCGTATGACTCCGAAAGAGTTGAAGGAGCAGCTTGAGGAGTTTCTAGCAAAGGGGTTTGTTAGGCCGAGTGTATCACCTTAGGGTGCACCAGTGCTATTTGTGAAGAAAAAAGATGGGACTATGAGGATGTGCATTTAGTACCGCCAGTTGAACAAAGTTACCATTAAGAACAAGTACTTGTTGCCGCGGATTGATGATTTGTTTGACCAGTTGCAGGGTATCAGGGTGTTCTCTAAGATCGACTTGAGATTGAGGTACCATCAGTTGAAGATTTGGGACTAGGATGTTCTGAAGACTGCCTTCCGTACTAGATATGGCCATTATGAGTTTCTAGTGATGTCCTTCGGCTTGACTAACGCCCCAGCGGCATTTATGGATTTGATGAAAAGGGTGTTCCGACCATATATTGATTCGTTCGTCATTGTCTTTATTGATGACATTTTGATCTACTCGCGTAGAACGGAGAAACACGAGCAACATTTGAGAGTGGTTCTTCAGACGTTGCGGGAATAAAAGCTATATGCTAAGTTCTCCAAGTGTGAGTTTTTGTTAGATTCTATAGCATTCTTGGGGCATGTTGTATCATGCGAGGATATTAAGGCGGATCCCAAGAATATTGAGGTAGTTTAGAGTTGGTCTCGTCCTACTACGGCGACTGAGATCATGAGCTTCTTAGGGTTAGCAGATTATTATCGTTAGTTTGTGGAGGGCTTCTCATCTATTGCAGCACCTTTGACTAGATTTACCCAGAAGGGCGCTCCATTCCGTTGGTCCGATGATTGTGAGGCGAGCTTCCAGAAGCTCAAGATAGCTTTGACTACAGCACCAGTCTGGTGTTGCCTTCCGGTTCGGGGATGTATATTGTGTATTGAGACGCTTCATGCGTTAGTCTGGTTTGTGTATTGATGTAGGAGGGGCGAGTTATTGCATATGTTTCACGTCAATTGAAGCCCTGTAAGAAGAATTATCATGTACACGATTTGGAATTGGCCGTGATTGTTCATGCCCTTAAGATCTGGAGGCATTATCTTTATGGGGTGTCCTGTGAGGTTTACACTGATCATCGCAGCTTGCAGCATTTGTTCAAGCAAAGGGATCTAAATTTAAGGCAGTGCAAATGGCTTGAGTTACTGAAGGATTATGATATCACCATTTTTTATCATCCGGACAAGGCGAATGTATTCGCGCATGCCTTGAGCAGGAAGGCAGAGAGTATGGGTAGTTTTACACCCCATATTTTTGTACGTGAAAGTACATCATAAGTAAATTGATGAAAACTCAAAAATGAGATGTTACATCCCGCATTTTCGTACGTTAAAGTTTCGTCGTAAGTTAATCGACGCAAGCTCGGGAATGAGATTATTTTGAGATTATAAGTATTATTATATTTCAAGCAAGTGATAAGTAAATTCGTGAAGGTGAGAGGGTAACCGAATCAAAGAAAATGAGTTTCGGTGAAGTTTGATATTTTAAGATAAAATACGGTCCAAGCTATAATAACCTGTATTTATGGACTAGTGCTATACAAGGTACCACATGACCATGATAGTAATGTATATAAGTTGTGTTAAAAGTAAGTAATATTTTAAGTAATTTGAGATAATTCCTAATTATGTGAGTAATTGGTTAATTATTGGATTAGTGGGGGATTAATAAGTTGATTAAGGAAAGGAGTAAATTTTTGGATAAGTAGTATTTTAAGTAATTTGAGATAATTCCTAATTATGTGGGTAATTGGTTAATTATTGTATTAGTGGGGGACTAATAAGTTGATTAAGGAAAGGAGTGAATTTTTGGATAAGTTTAACCCCCCCCCTCCCCAAACATGGAAACCCAAAGAGGCCTTGATAATAAGTCTTAACTCACAAAACAATGTGGCAAAATTTGGAGAATTCTTTGGCCAACTAAGCCACAAAATGGGGCCCACCAACCAACAAATTTAAAGCAATGTCCTTACCTTATTAAGGTTGGATGTTAAGCTTGTTAAGTGACAGATGGAACTCCAAGAATTCGTTTGAAACTTCCTAATGCGATAAAGCGTGAAATTTGTGATTTTAAGAGAACGCGGTACAATTTTTCTCAAGAACATCATACGAATTTTTTCTTAGTTCAATCTGTCATTACGTGTTTTCAAAAAAAGACATATGTTAGAGGGATCGTCAAGAGGATAAGTTCAGGTATGTTAAGGCTATCCCTTCTTTCCTTTTGGGATGATCCATACGATACAAACGAAATGAGCAAATGCATAACTTTCATAAATGACTCTATTCATAGAAGTACTAGAAGTGCCTATGTTCTTGATTCCCCATGTGTTCTATTATTCTATCATCTGTTCATGGGTCTCTGGAAATACGTAAGTTGATAAAGTTTATTTCGTGATATTAATCAAAGGCATAATAATTTTATGACATACCGTGAAATCTTATTAATATACTTTTTATGCATTTCATTCATGTATACATGTACATTAACCCATGACCAAATGACATTATATATGAGTATATTATATGTATATGGGATATGGGAACAAGTTACATCAATATATATGCACCACCACCTGATCAGATAGTATACATTGATGATTTGGCCACAATGGCCGAGATGATATGATGGGATGCCCTCAAAGACTTGATGATGTTATGTACGCATATACCTATGTATGGTATAAAATTTATATGCATATGCATGGCATTATAAATATTAATGATTCACAGAGTTATTCAGACTTACATGTTGAGTCTTTTACTACATGTTTCTGTCATGTCTATTGTTTACTGATTTTCAATCCTTACATACTCGGTACATCATTTATACTGACGTCCCTTTTGCCTGGGGACGCTGCGTTTTATACCCGCAGGTCCCGATAGACAGGTTGAGAGTCCTCCAAGTAGGCTATCAGCTCAGCGAAAAGTGTTAGTGCGTTTACTCCGGAGTTGCTTATTTGGTCAGTATGATTTGGTCAGGTATTGATTGGTATGGCGGGCCCTGTCCCGGCCTTTATGACATTTATGTACTCTTAGACACTTATAGACATATGTCGTGTACGTGAAAGATTATATGGCCTTGTCGGCCTATGTTCAGTGTAAGAGTGATCATTTTGGTCTTATAGACCAGTATGTCATATGTATAAGTTTGTATTACATGTTGGGTCGTCCAATGTTGAGTATTCCCTCATGCTTTATTCTGGTTATCTCATAACAACCTTTCTGGTTCATTTACCTATGATAGAATGATACGAAAGATACATTACATTGGTACTCGATTGAGTAAGGTACCGGGTTCCCGTCGCGGTCCATCGATTTGGGTCGTGACAAAAGTGGTATCAGATCAGTTTTATCGTGTGGTAGAGCTCACTATAAGAATTCAAACTCCTAACTTCTATTTTATTTGTAATAAGACGATACCTACATCCGGAAAGACAGTTGGTAAGAGATTGTATGTGGATATGGAAGAGTTGAGTTAGAGGAAATCAATTTTGCATGATGCTTATGATGAGTAAATGCAAGGTCTTCAGCAGATCATGTGTGTACTAAGACGTGTAAGCTTCTTGTTATGGAGCCCTAAGACATGAATATATATCCACCCATATGGTGAAAAGCAATGAGAGATTCAGAAGATAGATACAAGTTTCAACAAGTAAAAGAATCAAGGTGAAGAAGGGTACGAGACGCCTAGTTAATGAAGATTATTAGTATTTACAATTAGGCAGAAAAATATAAGCCTTTTGAGTTACCTTCAAAAATAACATATGTATGTACAATCGGCCACACCCATCTCAGTTATGCCTTATGAGAACTAACATATATGGTTTAAGAGAAGGACGGGATATCAGTATCTGACTGGGGTTAGAGTAACCCAAAATGGTGAATGGATTGTTTGCGTTAGTTGATGTTTTCGAAGGATAGTGAAAACGTGGTAATAGATCTCCTTGTGAGACACCCAGATGGTGCACTCTAAAATAGTACAGCTAGATATGAGTACTACAAAGATAGGCACTGGAAGCCTGGAAGGGATAAAAATTATCTTAGTGTGGCTCATGTCCCTAGTAAAGAGAGAATGTTAGTCAACCCAAAGAGCCAGTGCATGGAGCAAGGGGAGCTAAAAGCAAAAGAATATCTTGTTGAGGTTTTCATAATAAAGTGATAGACAAAAATATTAGCAGGGAAATAAGAAGAGATATAATAAAGCGTTATGAGTAAGATATGATACATGGAGTAGATAAAAAAAATGACAGTATTACAGAGTCATAGTCAAGTGAAGGAAAAGACGAGAAGTGACAAGCCTTGAAACAAAAAAAGAGTATAGGCCATAAAGTCATATCCTCATTTCGAGAAATAAGTTCGTGACTCTAGCGTGATTACCAGAAGAAAAGGTTAGACCCCAGAGTAATAGAATTTACTATGGGATAGTGAAAACCATAAACAGAACATGAATTAGGGACCGAAGGATTTGATAATAGTTGGCATTGTGAGAATTTCATATACCGTGTTCCGCCAATAATAGAATGGATAAAAGAAGAATAACCTTTAAAGGTCATTCAGGAAGGCGCTTCCTTAAAGCAAGAAATGTAAGCAAAGTTAAACTTAAGGGACTATGTGTGCCAGTTACACTAGCTGTCTCCATAGTGAGTAAGAAATTTTGCTATCCTTGGCACATAAGGGTTACCGCAAGGCAAGTAAGGGTCATCGATGATATGAAAGGACGCCAAAGATGAAGAGGTAAAACATCTATAGGCAGATCGTCATAGCGCTAAGTCTTATTACTCCCCTAAAATAGGGAATGTGGAGCGATGTGGAATTAAGTCAAAATTAAGTGATTCTAGTAATTATGGAATAAAGGAAGAATACGATAAAAATGATATTGCACTTATCCAAATCCTACAGATATGCTACAATTCCAGAACATTATGCAAACACAATGTCAAGGAGAGGAAGTAAGGGTTCCTTCCTGAGATGTTATTGATAAATAAGGAGCCAGGAGAGACGTAAGTTAAGACAAAGGAAATAACCCAAGAAAGATTACGCGGAATATTGATATGAGAATGGGCCAATGAGTAGTTAGTAGTTGATTCAGGAAGAGCCTAGTTATGTCTAGACAAGAGGATACAGACAAATCAACAGATCGTGCAAGATAAACATAGTGAACCCCAACATGAGGAATTCAGTCTTGCAGATATGATATCACGACCCTTGAGAAATATTCAGATAGGAGTTGGGGTAGTTAAAGGTACCATATGAGTGTTACGGAAATAAAAGAAAGTCCGACTGGGAAGACAGTTAAAAAAACTTCAGTTCAGAAGCAACCGTACGAGCACATGAGTGTGGAGGTAAGTAACTAAGGATAATTATAGGTGAGTATGAACATCAAGAATTCCGTCGAGCATATGATGTAATAAGCTCGTAGCTTTAAAAGAGTCAGAGGGTCCTCCCTAAGTACTACAACGAAAGACTAGCTACAGAAATAAGGAAGATGGCTTCAACCTAAGCATATTAACTTGATAAATAAATGGTCTTGTAATAAAAGTCTCACTACAACATTGTATATGCTCCATAAGAAAGTGGCACCTATCGTAGCTTATGAGTAGGAATTGAAACCAAAAGTAATAGTCGAGATCATATGAGTTGCACAAAAACTCCGGATGCGTGGGAACTAATATAAGCTAAGTATGCACGTAACAAGGGGGCAGAAAGACCAGGGAAAGTAATTGCTTACGTTTGAAGATAGCCGAGATAGAACGAAAAGAATTATTTGATCAATGATCCAGAGCTAGTTACGTTATGAACGCAATTAAGATTTTTGAGTATTATCCATACAACATATATGTTGACATTCATACAGCCGTAGAAGACTCCGGTATAGATTGAAAGATAGAATTGAGTTCAGATCATAGATAAAGGATTGAATTGTTAGATGATAGTATCACGAATATTCTATATCATTCATGAAAGGATAAAGTAATAACTAATACCATGAGCCGCAGGTCGGAAGATAGCTTAAGCCTACATACAGGCTGATCAGAGGGAAGAGGAAACTAAAAGAGTTACATCAATTAAGTTAATCAGGAGTCTGATTATTAGACCTAGAAAAATTATAGAATTCGTGATTTAAAACATAACAGAATCACTCTTAATATCAGAGGTACAAGAGAGATAGTACAACAACCATATTCTATGACAACTCTACAATAAATCCAGTTAGAAGAGTATCAGCCTCATAAGAAGTCAGTATGAAGCTCCCACCAGATTGTGTATGCACTAGAGGTGTAAATATTATAATAGAGCTTCGAGTTGTGGATGTGAATTATACCTATGTGGAAGGGAGGTTATGAAAGAGATAGAAGATGAGAGGTGATATTTTAAGGTAACTAAGGTAAAGGTGAACAACATATGAGATACTCAAGTGCAGAAGGTTGTGAATAGTCCATACTTCGGATAAAAAGATAAAAGCGCGGGGATTCAGAATCCAGGAATGATAGCGGTGTCATCAGTGGAATATCTTCCAGCCTATGGTTTCTAGGTATCGGGAAGTCTAATTAAGAGAGTAAAAGAAGAGTTATAGACAATGTGATATCTCTCTTGATGTTCCAGAATAACACAAGGAAATCTATGGTGCAAGCTAGTTGAAGGAAGGTTGCGAGTAGTATAAATGGATATGTGTAGGTCGCAAGCTAAAATATGGTATATCGACAAGGTTTTAGGAAGACAGGAGTAAGGATAAGAAAATGCGAGTGAGAAGGTGACGGAAATGGATAAGTCCTCGGGATTAAGCCCAAGAAAACAAGAGAGTTGATGGTTTCTCTAAGATATAGAAAGCTCAGTATAGCCTGAATGAACTCAAAGGAGTCTAAGACTAATAGCATTTAGAAGAGATGGAATGTTGCTCTGGTAGTAGAATAAGGGTGTAATTGTGATAGATAAAGGATGACGTTTGGACCTTCGATTGAGTAATGATTTGAAGAAAAAAAGGGGATTTCATGGACGACACATGATTAAAATACCCATGTAAGGTGAATCACACTGGGATGCTATGGAATACAGTTATGGAAGTATGGTATCGCCCCCAGGTGGATCAGGAAAATCACTTCAAATGTTCCTCGATGCAACGTGAGCCCTAGTAATTACGTAAGAAGTTTCAAGTTATCAGTGGTAAATTGTAGATCAACATTGAGGTGAATAAAAAATGGATGGATAAAGTTACAAAGCATAAGATGAGATTAGGCCGTCATTCTTAAGATGAACAGTAATGAGGAAGCATTAAAGGACTTAGATTTATACATATGGGATAAGCAATGAGAGTAATCTGGAGTTTGATAGCATACCTCAGTAACAATAAATCAAAGTAAGAGCTATGGTATAGTATGACCTATTTAGATGTAGTAAATCCATAGTCTCCCAGAGGTAGCAACAGTTACAAGATTGGAAGAATTCCGACCACAAGTCATAGTGTGAGAAAGAATCCTAAAGGGGGGAAATCCCTGACCTTTAGATTTACTCACAGAACAGTTGCCTATATGGAGTACTAATGTATTCGCAAGAACTATAGGTTATGATAAGTGCATCAGTCAACATTCGAGGACGAATGTTCCAAAGGGGGGAATGATATTACACCCCATGTTTTTGTACGTGAAAGTACGTCATAAGTAAATTGATGAAAGCTCAGAAATGAGATGTTACATCCCGTATTTTCATACGTTAAAATTTCGTCGTAAGTTAATCGATGCAAGCTCGGGAATGAGATTATTTTGAGATTATAAGTATTATGATATTTCAAGCAAGTGATAAGTAAATTCGGGAAGGTGAGAGGGTAAGCAAATTGAAGAAAATGAGTTTCGGCGAAGTTTGACATTTTGAGATAAAATACGGTCCAAGCTATAATACCCCGTATTTATGGACTACTGTCATATAAGGTACCACATGATCATGATAGTAAGGTATATAAGGTGTGTTAAAAGTAAGTATTATTTTAAGTAATTTGAGATAATTCTTAATTATGTAGGTAATTAGATAATTATTGAATTAGTGGGGGATTGTTAAGTTGATTAAGGAAAATGGTGAATTTCTGGATAAGTTTAACCCCCCGGAAAATGTGGAAGCCCAAAGAGGCCTTGATAATGAGTTTTAATTCACAAAATAAGGTGGCAAAATTTGGAGAATTCTTTGGCCAACTAAGCCACAAAGTGGGTCCCACCAACCAACAAATTTAAAGCAATGTCCTTACCTTATTAAGGTTAGATGTTAAGCTTGTTAAGTGACGGGTGGAACTCCAAGATTTTTTTTGAAACTTCCTAATGCGATAAAGCGTAATATTTGCGATTTTAAGAGAACACGGTACAATTTTTCTCAAGAACATAATATGGATTTTTCCCTACTTCGATCCGCCATTATGTGTTTTCGCAAAAGACACCTGTTAGAGGGATCATCAAGAGTATCGGTTCAGGTATGTTAAGGCTATCCCTTCTTTCCTTTTGGCATGATCCATACGATACAAACGAAACGAGCAAATACACAACTTTCATAAATGACTCTATTCATAGAACAACTAGAAGTGCCTATGTTATTGATTGTGTACTATTATTCTATCATCTGTTCATGGGTCTCAGAAAATACATAAGTGGATAAAGTTTATTTAATGATATTAATCAAAGGCATAATGATCTTATGACATACCGAGAAATCTTATTAACGTACTTCTTATGAATTTCATTCATGTACATATGTACATTGACCCATGACCAGATGAAGTTATATATATACATATATTACATGTATATGGGATATGGAAAAAGGTTACGGCGTTATATATGCACCACCACCTGATCAGCTAGTATACATTGATAATTTGCCTACAGTGGCCGAGATGATATGATGGGATACCCTCAGAGGCTTGATGATGTTATGTATGCATATACCTATGCATGGTATGACATTTATATGCATATGCATGGCATTATAAATATTAATGATTCACATAGTTATTCAGAGTCCTCAAAGTTGGCTATCAGCTCAATAGAAGGTGTTGGTGTGTTCCATTTGCTTCGGAGTTACTTATTTGGTCAGTATGAATTTGTCAGCTATTGATTGGTATGGCGGGCCCTTGTCCCGACCTTTATGACATTTATGTACTCTTAGAGGCTTGTAGACATATGTCGTGTACGTGAAATATTATATGTCCTTGTCGGCATATATTTAGTGTACAAGTGATCATTTTGGTCTTATAGGACAATATGTCATATGTAGAAGTTTGTATTACATGTTGGGCCGTCCAATGTCGAGTATTAGCTCATGCTTTATTCTGGTTATCTCATGACAACCTTTATGGTTCATTTATCTATTATAGAATGATACGAAAGATACATTACGTTGGTACTCGATTGAGTAAGGTACCGGGTGCCCGTCGCGGCCCATCAGTTTAGGTCGTGATAGGTAGCTTGGCATTCATTTCACCAGAGGATAGACCACTAGATTTGGACATTCAGTCCTAGGATAACAGACTTGTGAGGTTGGATATTTCAGAGCCCAACCGAGTTTCTTGCATGTGTTGTTGCCCAGTCTTCACTATTGGAGCGGATTAAGGCTCGACTATTTGATGATCCGCACTTGTTGGTTCTCAGAGAGATGGTACTACAGGGTGGTGCCAAGGATATTACTATTGCCGAGGATGGTGTTCGGCGACTCCAGGGTTGTCTATGTGTTCCTAATGTCGATGGCTTGAGGGAGAGGATTCTATAGGAGGCACACAATTCTCGATGTTCCATTCATCCAGGTGCTACAAAGATGTATTGCGACCTGAGGCAACATTATTGGTAGCGTCGGATGAAGAAAGACATAGTTGAGTATGTAGCTAGATGCCTAAATTGCTAGCAGGTTAAGTATGAGAACCAGAGGCCAGGTGGCCTACTCCAGTATATGACTATACATGACTGGAAGTGGGAGCGCATTGACATGGACTTTGTAGTTGGCGCTCAGTTTACTTCGCATTTCTGGAGAGCAGTACAGAGGGAGTTGGGGACCCGTGTAGAGCTTAGCACAACATTTAATCCACAAACCGATGGGCAGTCAGAGCTGACAGTTCAGATCTTGGAGGGCATGCTCAAAGCATGTGTGATTGACTTTGGAGGGCAATTGGAATCGATTCTTGCTCTTGTCTGAGTTCGCTTACAACAATAGTTATTAGTCCAACATCGAGATGGATCCATTTGAGGCTTTATATAGTCAATGATGCCGTTCTCCCATCAGTTGGTTTGGGCCCGGCGAGGCTAAGTTATATAGTACTGATTTGGTGAAGTATTCCTTGAAAAAAGGTAAAGTTGATTCAGGAGCGACTCTGCACAGCATAATCCAGTCAAAAGAGTTACGCGGATCAGAAGGTGCGTGATGTATCGTTTATGGTACGCGAGAAGGTTCTCTTGAAAGTCTCGCCGATAACGGGGATTATGAGGTTCAGAAAGAAAGTAAAGTTAAGCCCAAGGTTTATAGGCCCATTTGAGGTGTTGAGACGAGTTGCAGAGGTTGCTTATGAGCCTACTTTGCCTCCCAGTCTATCGAAAATTCATCCGGTTTTCCACGTGTCTATGCTCCGGAGGTATCATGCCGACTTGTCACATGTGTTAGACTTCAGCACGATTCAATTAGATCCGAGCCTGGGTTATGAGGAGCAACTAGTTTCCATTGTTGATAGGTAGGTTCGCCACTTGAGACCCAAGAGGATTTACATGGTAAAGGTTCAGTGGAGGGGCCAACCAGTCGAGGAGGCGTCTTGGGAGTTCGAGGAGGACATGCGGAGCAGACATCCACACTTATCCGCACTCCAAGTATGATTCTAGACCCGTTCGGGAATGAATGTTTGTTGAAGAGGCAGAGAATGTAACGACCTGACCGATCGTGTTACTTTTTAGAACCCCATTCCCCTAAATAAGACTCCCCGTACATGCTTTTACTGTTTTATGACTAGCGGGGATGGTTAGTTCGGGATTTGGAAGGGTTCGAGTTGAAAGTGGAACACTTGGTTCCTTAAGGTTGGTTTAAAAAGTTAAATTTGACATCAGTCAATGTTTTCAGTAAACGACTTTGGAATAGGGATCGGACGGCTCCAATAGGTTCGTATGATAATTTCGGACTTGGTCGTATGTTCGGATCGGATTTTGGATGAACCAGGAGCGTTTCGGCGCCTAATAATGAAAGTTGGTTCTTTGAAGGTTTTGAAGTTCTTTAAGTTTGGTTTAGAGTAGATTTTGGTGATATCGAGGTCCAAATGGGATTTCGAGATTGAAAATAGTTCCTTATGATGATTTAAGACTTGCACACAAAACTTAGTGTCATTTCAAGTAGTCTTAGCATGATTCGGCGCGTTCGGAGCGATTTGGAAACTTGAAATTCATATTTTGATTCAATTTGGTTTTGGGGTGTGATTCTTAGTTTTGTTGTTGTTTTACGTATTTCGATAGTTCGAGCAAGTCCATATTATGTTTATCGACTTGTTGGTGTAGTTGGACGGGGTTATGAGGGGCTCGGGTTTGTTTCGGACCACATGGAGTTAAGTTGAAAACACCAGATTTTTCTGTTCTGGTTTCCTTCTTCCCGAACGCAGACAGACCCTCGTGTTCGCGATGAAGGATTTGGGGACTAGAGATTTTTTCCCTTCGCGTTCGCATATGCAGGGCTGCGTTCGTAGAGGTCTGGGCCCTTTAGCCTTCGCGTTCGCATTGGGCAGGGCGCGTTCGCGTAGAATCCTGAGCCTGGGTCTGGGCAACCCAATTTCCTTACGCGTTCGCGTGTTATGCCCTGGGATTACGAGGAGTAGGCGGCCTAGTGCATCGTGTTCTCATGGGTCCTCTCGCGTTCGCGTAGAGCCTTTTTTTGGGCTCCTCAGCTTAGCAATCGCGATCACGAGAGCTTGACCGCGATCGCGTATAAGGACCCCTGAGCAGAATCATTTTTAAAAAACGGGACTTGGCTATTTTGGCTCATTTTCTTTCATATCTTGGGCGATTTTGGAGCTCTTAGAGAGAGGTTTTCACCTAGCTCTTTGAGGTAAGTAATTTCTACACAATGTGAGTTAAATACATAGTTTATGTGTAGATTATAACATGTAAATTAGTGAAAACTACGGGTTTAGGTGAAAACCTAGATTTTTTATAAAAATGGGATTTAACCACGAAATTTGTTATGGAATTTAGTGAAAATCATATATTTGAGTTCATGGGGTTATGAGTAACAATTTTCTTCGAAAAATTTCGAAATCCGGGCACGTGGGATCGGGGGTGAAATTTAGGGATTCTTCAAATAGGATTGGGAAATCATTTTGATAGTTAGGATATGAACTTTTGAACATGTATTGATTTTTTTATATAACATTTGACTAGTTTCGAGTCGTTTGGCACCAAATTGAGGATCTGAGCACAATCTTGGACTAGAAAGTAGGTTTTGAGACGAAGTAAGTCTCTTTTCTAAACTTGTAAGAAGGAATTAATCCCATATGTGAATTTAATTAATATATGCTTCTATTTGTGGGGGTGGGGGCTACGTACGCACTAGGTGACGAGGGTCCGTACGTAGCTACTATTTATTCTTATGTCTTGTAGTTCTAGGTTTACACCATGCTTTGTTGACCCCGTTATTTAAATATGTTTACTAATTGCGTTGAATAGAGTTGAGATTGAGGATTTCAAGATGTTAAATGTTTCCAGTTGAATTTCTTGTTCCGGAAAGAATTCAGGGATATTATGATAATTTGAGAAATCTATGTTCAACCGCGTCGCAAGTATATTTCGATAGCGGGGTAAAATTTCACTACTCTCATGGGAGCGGGTCGTTCGCCTCGGCAGGTTAATAGATGCATCTATGGTTCGTGTCATTCGACCCTCGGTAGTGTACACGATATATGTTTATGTATTTTTTGGACCGGGTCGTACGCCCTCGGCATAATTCGTGCGTGAAAATACTGGAAGCCCAATTATATTTGATATTATTTTATTGGCTTGAGAAGTTAAATGGTTAAATGCAGGAAATAGACTTGGTACTTACTAACGGTGAAATGGTTGTTTATTTAATTCTTGCTTCTGAGTTCTATTGTCATTTATATATCACATGTTTAATTAGAATTTTATATATTCTTTATTTTTGGCCCATAATAAGTGTCGAAGTCGACCCCTCGTCACTACTTCTTCTAAGTTAGACTAGATACTTACTAGGTACATGTTGTTTATGTACTCACGGTACACTTCTGCACTTAATGTGCAAGATCTGAGGCAGGTGCATCTGGATACAGTCCAGCGCGCACACTTGATTACCACTATGAGACTTCATAGTGAGCTGTCTTACGAGCCCGTTTTGCAGCAGCCGGAGTCTTCCTTTTGCTTATTTTCTATCTATTTAGTTACAGAGAGTAGAATAGTATTCTTTTGTATATTCTTCTAGTAGCTCTTACACTTGTGACACCAGGTCTCGGTGACTTATATTAGTAGACATTTAATGATTTTTGGGTTATTTAATTTGTCTCATTTGCTTTTAAAATTTGATCTATCATTTTTATTAAAATTTTTACTACTTATTTATGCACAAATTAAAAATTTACTATTTCAAAATTTTAAAAGAAGAGATCCCAGAGTTAGTTCACTATTACCTTGTCTAGCGATCACATTGGGCACTACTACTGCCCATATGACAAATTGGGTCGTGACAAGACATGTGGTGATGACTAGGTGACATGACCAGTAAATGCTTCTATACGCCTTTGGAGTAATGTTACTACTACAATTGAAATTTACATTTTCAAGTTAGACGTTACCAATAATTTTTACTTGAAATTCTCCTTCGGTATTTTAAAATTTCTTTGCCTCTTAATTACTTTTGTCCTACATAGTTTATCTTTATATTTTGTTTGGATCATTGTTCTCCATCCATCGTTTTATAATGTATTTTATTGTATCGTATCGTATTGTATCATATCGTTTTATGAATATAATATTTGGATAGATTGTATTGTTTGTTATTGTAAATAATATTTTGTTGTTTGGTTTGACTGTATGGTACTGTACTGTAACTGATAAGTTTACTAAAATATCCTCAATTGTTCAAATGTTAAATTTATTAAAAATTATGCATAAAAATAATTTAAAAAAACAAAACAGAAGAAGGCAAATCACCTTAAGAAAGCAGAACAAAGAAGCGAGACAGAAGAAAGCAAAACAAAGGAGCATAACTAATTAGAATTGAGTTAAAAGCAAATTAGGAGAAAAAAATAAATCAGAAGGCGTCAAAACACCTTTAATGTTGGCGGCATAAGTTCTTGAAAAAAACAAAGTAGGTTATAGGTTGGAGATTTGAAGTTAAAATAAAAAAAAAAAGGTAAAGGGTAAGATAGAATTTTGGCGTAATAAGTTAGGGCATAATTGAAAAAGAAAATAGGAAACAATCCCACCACACCAATTCGGTTGTCTAAAAAAAAGGTACTTTTTATTATTTCGAAATAATAAATTTAACAATACAATGCAATCAATTTTAATGAAACAATCAAAACAAATATTATTGTAAGAACTGATTCATTAATAATTACTTGAAACATGCCTACAACTGGTGCATGAAAACTATGTGTAAATAAGTTTTTGCATTGGCATCCTTGTGACTATTCAACAGTTATGCCTCCAGTCTCAAGATTGTCAAGCTTCTTTTGTCTCATCCTCATGTAATTCTATTGCTACAAGCATTGGCGAGTCATTAATTCCACCCCCACCGGTTGGGCCTGGCTTTAAGCTGGCCTCGCCGGGCTAGTCGAGCTGACTTTTGTCTGGCTTTTCTTTTTCACCGTTCTCGAGCGCACTTTCGACGTTTAGTATTCCTTTAGCTCTACTTTTATTTTCAGTTCACGTACACATAAAATAGACTCAATTACGCTCAAACAAAATATAATTTATCACTAAAGCATATAAAATGCAACGCACATAATGTGCTAAACCATGAATTAAAGCCACACATCAACCATATTAATCAATTAAGAGGAATTGAATATCAACATAGGTAAAAAAGAAAATGTTATGTTAGAAAACTAATCAAAATAACAAAAGAAGCTAATGTAGACAGTATATCAGATTGTACAACCCTAACTCAGACGAAGTTAAGCTAACAAGCTATCTAAAGTTAAATGTGTTCATCTTATTTCAAATCCATGTAGCGATCAAACTTTTGCGAGCAGTTTCTTCACTTTTTTTGCTTTATCTTAAGGTTTGGCTTCTGCAATAACATAATATACGCCAATCTCCTTGGCAATGGCATTAGTTGTTCCACAATTGTCACTTGTTCCTAACTTACTCTCAACTTCCATTGACTTGAGAAGAGAAAAGACTTCACGAGCTCAGTGCTTCAATGCATTAGAAATAATTGACACGAGATGCATGTGTGTTTTTTGAATTTTTTTACTAATTGACACGAGATGCATGTGTGTTTTTTGAATTTTTTTACTAATTGACACGAGGTGTACATGTGACGCACGGAATGCATGTGTGATGCACGGGATACACGTGCGACGTACCGCCTACGTAAAAGCTAGTTTCATTAAATACACTTTAAGACCTATCTTATTGAGTTTTTACTTTAGGGACCATTTTCATTTAACCGTCCCTAGCCCATTGTAAGAGTCTCGTCTTATCAAACACTGTACATGTAGTCCACCTATAAAAGGAGATGATGATTTGTTGTCAAATTGAAATTTTTATGGTATAGTATTGCTCGTAGTATACAAAAGAATTTCCGATGCAAACCTTATATGTGCCTTCTAAATATTACCTACCTTTAACAAGGATATCTCGAAGAAGCACCAACTCCGCCCGTGCTTACTTACAAGAGGCACAAAATATTAAAATTCGATCAACAAACTTTTGAACAGGAGCTTTAGACATTTGTGCTAATTTGACCAGCATAATAATATGGGAAAGAGCACTCTCGGACAGGGACGGAGCTAGAACACGATCTACGGGTTCGGTCAAATCCTGTAGTTTTTGTCAAATCCATGTATTTGTCTTAAAAAACTCATCGAATGTGTACAATTTTTTAATTTAGAACTCAGTAACTTAAACTTGTTAGGCTCTTGAACCCATAAACTTCAAATCCCGGCTCCGCCTCTGTTCTCGGATCCGACTCTTAAAGCTCTAATATGCAGAATTCCATTCTCACCCAGAGTTCCTCCAATTACTATATCGCCCTTCCTCTTAACCACTGCCATGATTCTCCGTTATCATGCTCTGATTTACGTGGCTTTGGCCCCAGGTGACAAAACCATCAGAAGTCAGTTTTGAACCAGAAAGATTTTGATTACATCATTCTACTGTATTAGTCGGCTATCGATTTCTTGCTCATTCACCACATAACATTCCCTCTGTGGTTAATTTCTAGGCCAGTAGTGAGCACTCTTGGCCAAGGCAATTGTTGAATATGCTAGAAAGCTTAGAGAGGAATGTGGAGAACCATGTGTGGCCAGAAGTCCAGGAATTCGAATCCATATTAACAATGGTGTGAATGTTGTTGTCCGAAACAGGAAACTAGTAATTGGAAGTAAGAGCTTGACGTTGTAATAAGACATTTCTGTTTCAGTTGATGCTAATGAAATATGAGCATAAACTGAAGAATTGGCTCAAACTGGAATTCTTGTATCGATCGATGGGAAGCTGACGAGAGTATTCATCCATTAAAGCCCCAAGCTTGCAAAATCATTTCTATTTAATAGAATGTTTGGCCAAGCTTCTCCAAACATAGAATCACTTTTCTTCTTCAAAAAAGTACTTTTTTTTTTCAAAGTTGAAGTGTTTGGCAAAACTTTTGGAAGAAAAAATAATGATTTTGAGGAGAAGCAGAAACAATTTTGGAAAGCATAAAAAAGTAGTTTTTCCCCAAAAGTACTTTTTTGAAAAGCACTTTTGAGAAAAATGCACTTAGAAGCAGTTTTATAAAGCTTGGCGAAACACTAATTGCTAGGGTTGTGCATAATTTGGTAAATACCGAATTACCGTACCAAAACTGAAAATTTTGGTATTTGATATTCGGCATTTGATATGGTATTTGATTTAAGATTTTAAAAAATTTGATATCAGGTATGATATTTAGTATTTAAAAAATAATACGAAAATATATACTGAGTTACATAAAGCACATATTATTAATTATAATGTACTAACATACATAATACATTTCTTTGGCATCATATTGAGGCTCGCGGTAAAGCTCTTGTACTCCTTCAGGAAAATAGAGAAACAAGTTAGGCTACAGATTTTGACTTTTTTTCTCCTAGTTGCCAAGCAGGTTAATCTAATGTTTATATGATTGTAGGGTGTTTCTTACTCGTGTATTAATGTTGCGTCTCTTGGATTAATCCTTGTTGTTTTCTCTAAGGTCAACTATTAGCTCTAAGTAAGTAACAAAATATTTTTAATGATCAAATTTATTCTTTTATGTATTTTTTTCTCTCTATGGTTAATACTTGCTAATTTTGGACAAAGATTTTGTTATGGGTTAGGTAAACTTATAAAGTTTTTGTTTTTGTATTTGTGACTACTTTACTTAAGAATATTATTATCTCACTCGATGCACTAGTTAATATTCAAGCCGAATAAACTGAAATTACCGTATCGAATAAGTCGGATCCGAAAGGAAAAAAGCCGAACCATACTGAATCTAATTAGGTATGGTATTGGTATAGCATTCTAAATACCGTAGTACCGACTGACGTACACCCCTACTAATTGCTGCTTAGAAGTACTTTTCATATTAACTTTTGAAAAAAAACACTTCTCAAAATAAGCTGATTTTAGAAGTTTGGCCAAACATGCTAAAAGTCTATAAAAGTATAGGGTAAACTAGCAAAGGTGACAATTAGCTTGATAATCTCGAGATTTAAAGGCATAACAGTTGAATAGTTGATGGTAGACTATAATCTTGTGTTTTAGTTGCTTATTGCACTCCAATTTACTGCATTTTAATTGAGTTGGAGCTTTAATCGTTAGTGTTTTAAACTAGTTATGTGTTTTATGCCTTGTAGGAGTAATTTCCAGTTATGTAGATATTGTGGAACTAATTCGAGTTATTTGGAGCTTTGAAGTCTGAGTAAAATCCCAAAGGAATAAGTCGGGATTGTGTTCGGGGGTCGAGGATCACTGCTGGACGTCAAAATTCAAGGAAGAATCAACTGTTGAAAAAATATACTAGTGCGACGCATCAGGGTAAATTTATAAGTTAGGTAGAATACTTTCCAATGCGTGACCAAGTGCGCGAGCAGACTTCCAGGTGCGTGGCCGCGCACGTTCTGTTCGAGAAAAGTGTCCTATTTCGCGTAGGAGAAGGTGTATTTGTTTGGGCCCGACCCTACTTGGTATATATACATGGAAAAACGGTATTTTTAGGAATTTTGACATAATTTAGACCTAAGGAAGCTAAGGAGAAGAGGGAGAAGAAAGAGCACAAGGATTTCGCTATTCATGCTCACTCAAGACAAGGGTTTGGATGTTTTATGTTTTCCTTTGACTTAAACTTAATTGTGATGAATTTGTCCATATCGATGAAGTAATTCTTTCTTAGGGATTCATGGATTTGTCGTATTGAGAATATCCATGGAGTAATTCTTTCTTAGGGATTGATGGATTTGGTGTATTGAGAATTGTTTGTGGATATTAACTCTAGTGTTTGTGTATTGAATCATTTTGGGTGTTTTAGTTGTTGTACATATATTCACTTGTTTATGTAATTGAAAGAGGCATAACTTGTGTTATTTTGCATTATCTTGTTGGTTGAATTCATTGATTCATATTAGTAATCGGAAGAGGCTAGTTGAATTAATATTTAGACATAATTAGGAGGATAATCGAAAGAGGTTCTTCTAAGGATCAATTCACTATGAATTCGTGCATATCTTCACCAATCTTAACTAAGTTCACATTGTGAGGTTTAGACTTAAACGAGAGAGGAGTTTCTACTGAACGTTGAACTAATAATTGAGTGAATTCGAGAGACTCACTTGAACCTTAGAAGTGAATCAACTAGAGTTAATTCCCAAACAAGTATCTTGCACCTATCCAATCAACCCTTATTTTATCCCATTGATATCTTCTTTGCTAATTTTTGTTGCGTTTGTCATTAGCCAATAATTTAGACTTTTACTTAATTTTAGATTTAAATCATATAACTCTAAATTGTTGATCATCTTGGATAGCAATTGAGCTACAAACTATGAAAATACTGTTTAAATCCAGTCCATGTGGATACGATATTTTCTATACTATATTCGACTAGCAAGACTAAGTTTATACGCCGATTTTGCGCTCGTCAAATTTTAGCACCGTTTTCCGGGGATCGGCAACCATTAGTGTTTGAAATAGTTTGCAGTGCTAATTTATGAATTTTTCTTTTTATTTTTATTTTATTTTTATCTTTTTACGTTTGGGTGTTCTTTGACTGTGCGCAGGCTACAAGTTAAATTGGTGCATGACCCGCCCTTTTGAGAAGGAATTGCAACCATACGAACCAGAAATCGAGAAACATCTGCGATAGTTGAGGAAGGAAAGAAATCCCTCCGAGAATACAAAAACAGTTGGGCAATCCTCAACCAAAGAAAAGATGACGGAAGATGATGATGTTGATTTGGCTGTGAGAGAGACAACCCAACTCAAAGAGAAAGCTGCAAGTGATGCTGAAGAAGCAGCAGTCAAAGATGCACAAATTGCTTATGAGGAGGAGGGAGCTCGAAGAATAGCTCAGAATCAGCCCATGGGTGCAGACCAGTTCGGAAGCATAGCTCCCGGCTAAGGGAGACCACTTGGTGATTATGCTAGACCGGTCTACAACCAAGGTTTATCAAGTGTGAGACCACCTCCAGTTGCAGCAAATAATTTTGAGTTAAAGCAGGGGTTACTTCAAACCCTCTAAAACAGTTGTGTCCTTAGAGGAAAGATGAACGAAGATCCAAACAATCATATGATGGAATTCGAGGAGATTATGAACACCTTCTAATATAATGGTTTGTCACAAGATTCTGTTTACTTAAGGGAATTCCCTTTCACTCTCAAATACGATGCAAAGCACTGGCTTCGAAGCTTGCCCTAGGGATCCATTAGAACATGGGAGGAGATGACCAGAAAATTTCTTGTAAATATTTCTCCTCAGCTAAAACGGGCAAGTTTAGAAGAGAGATCCATAACTTCTGTCGGAACGAGACTGAAACTGTGTTTGAAGCTTCGGAGAGGTTTAAGGAGATAGTGCGACAGTGTCAACATAGCGGAATTGAACTCTGGATGCGACTCCAGGACTTTTGGGATGGATTGATACCGACATCACGAAGAACATTGAGTAATGCAGCTGGAGGTCGATTGATGAAGAAGACTCCAGAGGAGATAGTTACTATTCTAGATGAGTTGTCTAAAGATGCAAATCAGTGGTCCTCGGAGATTTCTGAAAGAAGAAGATCAACTGGTGTTCACCAGGTTGATGCTAACACATCTGTGCAGGTACAACTTAATGCCATGGAAAAGGAAATAAGTAAGCTAACCTTAGCTTCAATACATAATGAGCCTCATGTAGCATGTGACATATGTGGAAGAGGACACCCTACTCAAGAGTGTCAAGATTCAACGGGGGAAGTTAATGCTTTGGGTAATTACAATTTCAGGGTTAGAAGTACCTCGGTTTCACCTGGGGGTACAACAAATTCATGGCAACAAAATAACTCGAGATTTCAAGGAGCTCATGGTTTTGTGAATCAGTAGAGGCCGCAATTTCAACCTCAACAACCAATTCAGCCTGAGTTAGAAGATCTAATGAAATCCTTCATCGTCAATACTGATGAAAGATTAGATGCTCATGGGGAAGCTATCAAAGAACTTGGGACAAGTTTGCGGAAATTGGAGAGACAAGTGGGACAAATTGCAATTGTATTATCTGAAAGGATCTCAGGTACTCTACCTGTTGATACTGAAAAGAATCCCAAATAAATGGTAAATGTTGTGAGCTTGAGAAGCAGACAAGTGTTGAAAAATCCCACTCCAATTCAAAAAGAAGTTGCGCCTGAAAAAGAAAGTGGGAATGAGCTAAAATTAAAGATGATGATAAAAAGACTGAGAAGAAGAAAGGCAATAAGGGAGCTGAGAAAAAGAAAAAGGAGGAAACTTCAATAAGAGGGGAATCTAATGAAGAGAGCAAGCACATGCATGCTTTAACATTTCCCCAAAATATCTATAGAGAAAAGCTGGATAAGCAATTTAAGAGATTTCTAGATATGTTGAGACAGGTTAATGTAAGTTTTCCATTCACGGAAGTTCTCTCACAAATGTCAGCTTACGCCAAATACTTGAAGGAGATACTTACAAATAAGAGGAATATAGAAGAGACATCAGTGGTCAATCTTACAGAGAATTGTAGTGCAATATTGCAAAATAAACTCTCACAAAAGTGTGGAGATCCAAGGAGTTTTACGATACCTTGCTCTTTAGGCACTCTTAACTTTGATAAATCTTTATGTGATTCGGATGCCTCAATTAATATAATTTCATTGTCTATTTATAGGAAACTGGAGAAATAAGGTCGGTGCCAATATCTTTGCAGCTGGCAGACCAAACGACTATAACACTCGAGGGGATAGAAAAAGATGTTTTAGTGCGGGTGGATAAGTTCATATTTCTTGTAGATTTCATAGTGGTGAATAAGGAGGAGAACAAGGAGGTACCCTTCATCCTTGGAAGATCATTTTTAGCAAGACGGGTAGATTTATACTATATATATATGATAGAAAACTCACACTTAGAGTGGGTGAGGAGAAAATGACTTTTGAGATGAATGTCACAACTGGAGTGAAAAAGGAGAAGCCAGCTGCAATTGTTGAGTGGAAGGTGAAGAGTTCAAAAGAGAAGGCTCCACTGATTGGGAAAGACAAGTGTGGGGTGTACCCCAAGAATGATGAGAAGTAGCTCTCCGCATGGATGTGTGCACTAACTCGGTCGAGAAGATTGGAGCCCGACTTTAATTTAGACCCCGACTAGAGATTCAGGAAAGTTTCCTCTACCTTATGCTTTTTAATTGTGTGTCATGGGGACATGCCACAACTTAAAGTGTGGGGTGTGAGATATGTTTGTATGTATGTTGTATGTATATTAATTTGGTTAGTTTCTTTTGGTTAGTAGTAGTTTGATAGAAAAATATTGAAAAAAATCCATATAAGTTTTTAAATTTTTTTATTTTTCCCGACGATGTATATCATTCGATGGGTTTCTTGAAGGAATAAAGTCGAAAGAAAAAAGACCAAAAATATTTTTGTTTGTAGGTAGTGTACTAATTCCCCCTTGATTTTTTTATGCTGAGGTTCTTTTCCAAGGGTTTTGTTTGAACCGGGTGTAGTTAGATTTTTTACTTTTAGGAGTAGAGAAACCTTGTACTATGATTTGAAATGGAAGCAATATCTCTTGAATTTATCATGCCTTGAGAATAGTGAGTGCTTTGGTTGTGACGCTTAGGATCAGTTTTTGACTCTTGTATGAGTGCCTTAAATCGTATGATCTTAAATTTGTTTAAATACTTTGACTAGAGTGCTTGACTTGTCCGATCTTAAGTGAGTTATGTGCCATTGCGTTTGAGGTTTTATGTTATTCTATGCATTGCATTTGATGTCTAGAACTTGCCCCGTGTGTTTGCAAATCGAAATAGTAGTTTTGTTCAGTCTTGGAAGTGATATAGGCATTTCTTTGTTGAGCCAGCTATATAGTTTACCCACCGACTTGTTATGTATCATAGTTAACCCCGTAGAGCCTATAATCCTGTTTCGTTGGCAACCACATTGCAAGCCTTACTCATTTATTTGAATTAACCATCTATTTGAACCATTTACTTCTCGTGAGTACTTGAATTTCTTATTAACTTTGTAAAAGTTGGAGGGGTGATTGGTCTGGATTTTGAGTGAAACTATTGAAATAAGGATAAAGGTGAATTATTTTGAAAAAGAAAGAGCCACTTAGATTGAAAAAAAAGAAGAAAAAAAATAGATTAATTGCATGATGGTGAAAAATGATCACTGATAAGTGGTAACTCTTGATGTAATTGTGCTTAAAGAAGTTGGGAGTTAATGTAAATTGATGTAAAGGTTGAGCATTGGTTTGACATAAATGTGAGGTTTTGAATGAAATGTATGTATTAAAGTGCTTATGGAGGTGTAGTCACTCTTATATCTAAATGTATCCTACCTGTCCCACAACTTATATTACAACTAATTAAAGTCCTACTTGATCCTTGACTGAATAAACTCAATGACTGGAGTAATATACTACGGGAAAGCCTATGGTTAATCGTTTATGGAATATGAATATTTTTCCAAGAGTAAGTGAATTCTTTCTATCTTGAGTTCCTAGTTATTCTTGATGTCTATTGTGTGTGGAACTACTCTCTATTGTTGTGTGAGGGCACTTGATTCATGAAGGAAAGGTAGTGCTTGACCTCTATGTTGGAGTAAGTGAGCGAGTTGTAAATAGTGCGTGGTACTTTGAGTCAATTCTTGAGGTGAAGATGTTGCACTATTGTGCTTAGTCTATCTCAAATATTCTTGGTATGATGAGTTATGAGAGTATTTTAAAAATGTCGTGTCATTATGAAGTGTAGTTTGATTGCTCGAGGACGAGCAATTTTTTAAGTGTGGGGTGTTGATGGTAGGCTATAATCTTGTGTTTTAGTCACTTATTGCACTCTAATTTATTGCATTTTAATTGAGTTGGAGCTTTAATCGCTAGTGTTTTGCACTAATTGTGTGTTTTATGCCTTGTAGGAGTAATTTCAAGTTATGTAGATATTGTGGAACTAATTCGAGTTATTTGGAGCTTTTAGTCTGAGTAAAATCTTAAAGGAATAAGTCGCGATCGTGTTCGGGGGTTGAGGATCACTGCTAGACGTCAAAATTCAAGGAAAAATCAACTGCTGAAAAAATATACTAGTGCGACGCATGGTGAGACACATCAGTGTAAATTTATAAGTTAGGCAGAATACTGTCCAAAGTGCACGACCAAGTGCGCGAGCACACTTCCAGGTGCGTGGCTGCGCACGTCCTGTCCGGGAAAAATATTCTATTTCGCGTAGGAAAAGGTGTATTCGTTTGGGCTCGACCCTACTTGATATATATACATGGAAAATGGTGTTTTGGACTTTTGACATAATTTAAACCTAAGGACTGATGTTTTAGACGTAAATACCACACAATTATACAAGTTACTTGTGAGGTACCCAATTTTTCGTGTGCTATCTCAATGGAAGAACCTGGTTCTTCTTGATGTACTTACTTCTACTGTTGCGGAATATTAAAAGCAGTAAAGTAAAAACACAGAGATGTTTACGTGGAAAACACTTGGCTCAAAAGGTGAAAAAACCACGACCTACTCCTCAGTAGGATTTGCTCAAACACTTCACTAAAACTCTGAGCCAAACGGACTTACAAAATAAACTCTTTTGTAATCCTAGGACTAACTCTAATCCCTTTGTAGTAACTAGCCCCCAGCTAATTTCTACAAGCTTCAAGTTAACTCTAACTTGAACAATGCGTACCTATTACAATAGCTTCTATGAAAGCTGAAAAAGATACAATATTAAAACTCCTACTACAATCAACTAGACTCCATAATTAATCAGATGGAACTAGTTCTTCTAGTTGAACTGTAGCCTTTTAATCGCACAATGATTCTGCTAGCAAAATAACTCGGGGAACTTTGCTTTCAGACTTTGATTCACTTCAGCTTTTGTGCGTGTAGAATTCTAGCAGAAATACATCAAGTATTTATAGAGTCAGTTGATCTTGTCATCCAATTCTAGTCCAACTGTACCTGGGTGAACAAATTTGTACCAAACTCAACTTCCTTTCTTTTGTTACTTTCCTTGCTAAATTCGACTTCAATCTTCTCATCAGTTTGCAACCTTTTCGCATTAGGAGATGATCTCTTGGTTCATTGATATTTCACATTCACAAATATCTCCTATGCATATACTGTTCATGTGCCAGCTATTCAGTTCAAGATGTGTACTCTGATGGACCTGGTCATTTGTCAATCTTCAAAACTATGCAGTGACATGTGTCAACAAATTCCCCCTTTTTGATGATGACAATCTCTGTGCTTAATCATGTATACACTTCAAACACTTTGTATGGTTTTAAGCATTCATCATAGAGAAACCAGGTTCATTAGGTTATAAATATCACTTTGAATTTTTTTTTGAAAAGTTAAGCACATATCAGTTCAGAATATCTTCCCCCATTTGGCATCATCGAAAAGTTTGCAAAATGATACACTTATCGGATTTATAAATTATTACTCATAGCCATTGAGGCAACTGCAGGTGCAAAGCATGATTAATCAATACAAGAAGCCAATAAATGTTAGCTAACTAAGAAATTGAGACAAGTCAATAACTAGAAGCAAAATTCATTGATTAGTAACGATTATCAACCACCATACAAAAAAACAAAAATAAACCAACCATGAGCAAAAAACAGAGTAAAAATAACTGAAACTGAATAACTGGTCTAAAGAGGGGTTTTGGAAGCTCTGGACATCCTAAGGATGGGAAGGTGTAGAGGAGGTTGTGGTCTTGGATTGTAAGAGAGAAAGCTTCTGCTGAAGAACACCCTCGTTATTTTCTTTCTCCTTTTCTAAATCAGCCCTAAGAGCATCCCGCTCAGCTTCAACCTCAATCACACGAGACTTCAAACAAAGGATCTTCATATCCTTATTCTCGTTTTCATGCACCAGAGTTCTAATTTTGCTGTTGACTGGTTGCTTCCTAGATGAACCATGTTCATCCACAGGAACATTGACATTGTAGTCACATGTCAGCAAAGTTTCCTTCCCGAAATAATCTTTGGCAGTAGCCATCTCAGCCTTCTTTATTGGAACCCCAAAATGTGCAAGCACTAATGTCAGAATGAAGCCATACGGAATTGCGTGTGCTTTGGTTCCATTCACAACTCTGTCAAAGAGTTGGATGATGAAAGCTGGCCAATTTATTTGCTTTCCCCTGTACAAGCACTCCATCAAGGTCAGATCCATATAATTTGCAATGTGCCTTCTTTCTTTTCTAGGCAGTAGGAACTTGATGACGAACTCGAAGAGTAGCTTGTTCTCTAGCTTCATTTCATTCTTGTAAACCGGCCTGGGTTCAATCTCCTTCTCACTATCACTGAAGAATCTGGTGATGTTGATTGCTGCGGTCATCCCATCTAGACAAGGCCATCTTTTCCTTGTGTAGTCCTCATAGCCCTCAGCTGGTATGTTCAGAATAATGCCTAGTTCTTTAGAATCAAAGGAAACTTCAATTCCTTTGACCATGGAGGTGACCCTGCCTTTCTTGACAATGGCATTTCCCATGCATTCTACCAACTCAGCCCTTGCCAGCCTACCTTCCATGCGAAGGACCATGTCTTTCCAGCCCTGCACCTCCAGAGTTTCCAGCAGATATTTCATTACAGGCTCCTCTAGATCCTTCACCAGCTTACCCTTCAGTATTGTTCTCTTTCCAAACATGGTAATTCTGTCAGCCACCTTTCCTATTTCCTTCTCCTCCTCTCCACTCCAGTCTGCATCATCATCCTCTTTCTCAACAATTTTCACTTTCTTTGGCTTGGACCCGGCCCTCTTAACAGATCTTGTTGGTGTGACAGACATTCTAGCTGACTTCTTTGAAGAAGCCTTAGCCTTTGTGGGTTTTGGTGTCTCAGCCACACCTGGAGCAGGCTACTCCTCCTGTTGGACCAGGTCCAACGTCGTCTCTTCAATCTCAATAGCATTAACAGGCTCTCCAACTTTTGCTTTTCCTTTTGCTGCCCTCTTCTTCTTGCTCTCTTTCAGAGCCTTTTCCAATTTCTCCTCTCCATCTCTCACAGTGCTACGAGTAGCTCTTACTTTTGGAGCAGGAACATCAGCAACTTCAGAAAGTTTTCTTTTCTTTGAAGGAACTAGGTGAGTTGTCTTCTTGGGCTTCTGAGTCCTTCTTTTCTTGGGGTTATAGGACTCCCCCAGTTTCTTCAGCCTTTCAGCCAATGTTTCTTTCCCAGATGAACCAGGTTCATCTGCTCCTTTCTTCAGACTTTCAAGACCTGCTACAGCCTCCTCAACTATGCTTCCCCCTAAATCTGTGACGTTTTCTCCAATAGTTTCAGGAATGGGACCACAGATAACCAGCGTGGTACCATCCTCCCCAGATCCCCTCACAACTTCTTTTCCCTCTCTCTCAAGAATTCTTTCTTTTCTACCACCCCTCTTCCTTTCAGGTACTTCAACATCAATAACAGACCCAACCAACACGAATCTTTTATCAGCAGAAGTAAATTCAGAATTGATTTCAAGATTACCTTTTTCAGAACTGGTTGAACCAAGTGCGTCTTCCTCATTGGCTGATTTAAAAGATTCACTGGACGAATCTGACTTAGTACCTTTGTCCGCTCTAATAAGATCCTCCAAGAATTTGTCCCTAGTCCCAGAAGCAACAGATTTCCGGGCAAGAACTTTGACACGACGATTCTTGGGGGCAGGAGTAGGGTTTGGAGCGGGTTCAGAACTGGGTGTATTTTCAGGGATTGACGAAATTTCTGGTGATTGAGAGCTGTATACAGATGGAGAATTGGATACAGATTCAAAATTTCCTCCATCATAATCACAATTAGGTGATGAATTAGAAGAAGAAGCTAGTGGTGGTGAAGACATGATTATGTATTGTTAGGAAGAAAAGGCGAGTAATCAATTGTTTGGTTTGTGTAGAGTGAGTTGAACTTGGTTTGAAGGTTTCTTTATGAAGAGAAGAGTAATGATGACCTTTTATAAGATGTGGCTAGAGAGATTTCAACATGCAGAATGTGCACATAACTAGGAGTCTAATCGCCGAAGGACTGACTTGATTAGATATTTAATTTCTCCCTAAAACTAGGCTAATTAAGTGAAGTCTGGACTTCTTGAAACTGGTTCAATTTGGTGTTTACGAAGTATTTGAATTTGAACCAATTATGGAAAGAATCCTGCTCATGTATGACTGTAATTGAATTAATATATGGAGAAGAGTACGTACCTCGTCAGNCAATTATTAATCTGATTAAGTACCTAATTAAAATTTTCTAGCCAAAATTTTTTTTTCCATTTTTTTTTCCATTTTTGTTTTTCCAATCAGGTGATCTTAATCATCCCTAATTCAAGCCTATTTCTCTCAAAATGCTCCCTACTAAGTGCTTTAGTGAATATATCAGCAATTTGATGATCAGTAGCACAACGTTCGATTGAGATCATTCCCTTTTCATAGTTATCCCTTAGGAAATGGTGCCTAACATCTATGTGCTTAGTCCTTTTGTGATGAACCGGGTTCTTCGTCATACTAATAGCACTAGTGTTATCATAGAAAATAGGAATGCATCCCACATCAGTACCAAAATCCATGAGTTGTTGCTTGATCCATAGCAACTGGGCACAACATGAGGCTGCAGCCACATATTCAGCCTCAGCAGTAGACATGGCTACTGAATTTTGTTTCTTGGTAGCCCAAGACACAAGGCATGAACCCAGAAAGTGAGCCATACCTGAAGTACTTTTCCTGCCAACCAGGAATCCTGCATAATTAGCATCAGCATATCCTACAAGGTCGAAATTACTACCTTTAGGATACCAAAGGCACAAATCAGTAGTGCCTTTCAAATATCTCAAAATTCTCTTTACTGCAGTGAGATGGGACTCCTTTGGATTTACCTGAAACTTAGCACACAATCCCACACTGAACATAATATCAGGTCTGCTGGCAGTGAATATAATAGAGACGCAATCATCCCTCTATATAGATTCTGATCAACAGATGAACTAGGTTCATCCACATCCAATTTTGTAACTGTGGCTATGGGAGTGTCTATTTATTTTGAGTCTTCCATTTTAAACTTCTTGAGCAATTCTTTCACATACTTTTGTTGGTAGATCATTGTTCCATTTGGGTTTTGCTTAATTTGCAAGCCTAAACAAAAGTTTATCTCACCCATCATACTCATCTCAAACTCACTTCCCATTAGCATAGCAAATTCCTTGCTCAATTTTTTAAAAGTCGCCCCAAATATAATATCATCCACATATATTTGCACAACCAGGAGATCCTTACCCTTTTCCCTTAAGAACAAGGTACTATCAATTTTTCCTCGTTTGTACCCAAACAGTAATTTTGATAATCGTTCGTACCATGCTCTTGGTGCTTGTTTGAGACCATATAGAGCTTTGTCGAGTTTGTATACGTGGTCAGGTGACTCCTTGCTTTCAAAACCTGGAGGCTTCTTGACAAATACATCTTCCTTCAGATATCCATTAATAAAGACACTCTTAACATCCATCTGATGAAAAGTGAATTCCATGTGTGCAGCAAATGCAATAAGAAGTCTGATTGCCTCCAGTCTTGCCACAGGGGCAAAGGTCTCATAATAGTCAATATCCTTCTTCTTGACTATACCCTTGAGCAACTAATCTTGCCTTATTCCTTGTAACAGTTCCATCCTCATCGAGCTTGTTCTTGAAGACCACTTGGTGCCAATCACTGATCTGTCTAGTGGACTGGGTACCAAGTGCCATACTTGACTTCTTTCAAACTGATTCAGCTCTTCTTGCATGGCATTTACCCAATCAGCATCTTGTAGGGCTTCCCCAATGTTCTTTGGTTCGATCATGGATAGAAAGGCATCAAACGCACACAGATTTTTCAAGGATGATCTTGTTTTGATTTCGGATGCCAAATCTATTATGATGTTCTCAAGAGGGTGAGAACTCTGATATCTTTGTGGTTTAAGTACCAGATGTTCATTCCTAGACGATTCCATGGTGTCTTGTTGCTGTGGAGCAGGATCAGGGCCAGGTTGCATATGTTGAATTCCCCCTGCATGATGCTTGGGGTAGTTGAACCTGGTCCATCACCTGTTCCACCTTCCATACTTGCTTCAATGTGATCACTGCTTCTTATCAATCCAAGTTCCTCATCTTCAGGTTCCTGTCTCTCAGCAAGAATGTTAGTTTCATCAAAGACAACATGTATACTTTCTACTACACACATAGTTATTTTATTATATACTTTATAAGCTTTGCTATGTGATGAATATCCCAAGAATACTCCCTCATAACTTCTGGGATTAAATTTTCATAGGGAGTCTTTGCCATTATTATGCACAAAAAACTTGCATCCAAAAGCCCTAAAGTGGGATATGTTGGGCTTTCTCCCTTTAAGTAA
>ML355514.1:0-89999 GCA_005239505.1 Nicotiana paniculata
GGAAGCTATGGTTCTTCACCACCTCTTGGTTACCTACCCACTTTGCACCGGTCCAGTGATACTGTGGGGCTCTCAGGCGAACCTGGACCGGTCCAACTCATCTCCCATGGTCCCATGCCACTTTTCGGCCTCCCCGACCATTTGAGTAAGGATTACAACCTGTTCCGGCTTAGGCTGGTGCCGTCTTTGAGGTTCTTCCTACTTCTCTAGGTTCCACGAAACCCTTACCCTATGTCTTTCGATTTATTCTAGATCTACTTTAGATCTATAGTATTACAGAGCTTCTTTCTATGTTTTTCTCTGAAAACATTCATCTTTAAACGATCTTTCAGTTTTAAAACTAGGGTTACACAAACCCTTTTCAAAAATTGATTTTTCTTTTACTTCTGCTTTAATGTTATTATATGCTTTTCTCTGTTAACATGATTGATTCAAAACTTCTTACAGAAAACCCTAATTTTTAGGGTTTTAGTTCGTCTTGTTTGCTATGTTTGGCCAATCTGTATGCTTCTTCTGGACTCTCTATGTGCTCTATGAATCTTACTCTAATTCGTGGTTGAGGTTTCAGAATCTCTACTATTCCTCTCGCTTAGGGTTTCTCTGAACTCTGGTGCTGATTATTGTTTAATAGGTCTGATTATTGATTTAATGGTTGTTTATCTGATGCCCTCTACTGACTCTGTGTGTCTCTTTGCATAGTTGTGATATCTTCCTCAAACCTATGATTTTGTATGTTCTGTACCGATTTTTCGAATTGTTTCCTTGGTTGTGGGATACTTTCCTTGATTATACTTAATTCCCTGTGATTTTAATTACATTCGATATTCCCTCGACTAATTTTCAGAATTAAACTCATACTTTGCTTTATGAATATGCTATCGGTTTTTAGTGTATACTTTCCTTAAATATGTGTTATGAACTTGGTCTTTATTACATACTCCATGCTTTTACTACCCCTGTTACTGTAAAATCACTCTAGTTGGATCCTTTTCCTGATTTAACTCTGATGGCCCGTTTGAACTTGACTCCTTAATTAAAGGGAGTCCAGGCCTTTAATTGATACTGATTGATTATTATTTCCATAATTATGTTAGACTACTTATTCCTTACCTTATTTTCTTTACTCGTTTTCAGAATTATAAATACCCTACTCTCTTTAGCATAAGAAAAAGAGATACACGAACACATACACACAAACAACACTCATATTGCTCTGAACTCTCACTTGCTTTGCTGCATATTCTCTCTTGTTCCTCTGGCTACTCAGTCCGCTGAAAGCCAAGACTGAGTAACTTATTGCTGCTCTATTGCTCTGCATACTACTGTCCTATTGCTCTACTTCTCTGCACTTTGCTGTTCTATTCTTACTCTTTACTGGTATGTTTCGAGTTTAAGTTTATAGCATCCAACTCAATGTGTATCTGTTTGTACTAAGGTTCCTGTTATTTCTCTTGTGCTTCTACTTATGGTTCTGCTGCTTGCCTTGCAGCTAGTGTATTTGCCTTGTCCATGCGACCTCTCTTTCCTTCTATGTTTAGCATGTCTACTTGTCTATGTGATTCCCCTTTCCCTTTAGTCTAACATGTCTATTGCTTTTCCTTATATGTTTCCATCATGAATATGCCTGACTCCAACACTATAAGCATGTACCCCCTAATACTTAGTTATTATGTAAATCCTAATCCTGAACCTAATATGTGACTCTGTTTGACACCCCCTCAATCTAATGCTGTTAGATTCCTGGCATGAACATTCTGTGATAACTAGGCTGTGATTGTTTAAACCCTATAGCACTATCCTGAGGGCTATTTGTGTGTCAGTCTGCTTCTACTATGTGACTTATTTGTCCCCCAGTTCCCCTATCCCTGTTTGTGTGTGCTTCCTAAACCATGTATGTTCTGAGCTACTGATTGTCCTGTTCCTATTTTCTTCAAACCAGTTTTCATAAAACAAACTCTCATGTTGTTCTCTGAAGCTATTTCCAAAATAGTTATTTCAAAATCTACTTTTCAAACTCAACTCTTTTTAAACTATAGGCACATCTCACTACTCTTAGTTGTAAGTACATCCCCCTTCGTGTGAGCACTGCCTTGGGGACCATTTGAGTACCCATTGAACTCTGACACACAAGGTTGGCATCCCTACACTGCACTTCCTCATTCCTGGCTAGGGTACCTGGGTGCGAGCACTGCCTGGGATCCTCTGAGGTCCTTAGGAACTCTGACACACCTGGGTTATAAAAGGTCATAGCATATGGCATTGTTGGATCTGATTTGGGCTTACAGTTAGGCTCCCTATAGTGTAACTTCTTAATTTTCTTATTTATTTTTGTGCAATGCTGGTCTGTAATAATTAATTGTAAAAATGATTCTGGGGCTGGATAGTGAAATGAGTGGGGTTATGCATGCTTAGTATAACTATGGGTAGAAACCATGCTTATAGGGTTTATTATCATATGTGTGCAATAGCCACATGCTTAGGCGTACTTGCTATGCATGCATTAGATACCATGTTTTAGGTCTATTGATTTCAGCATGTACACCCTCTTCGTGGCCGCTTAGAGAATCATGTTTGTAGTTAAACAAACAGTAAAAACTGCTATAATTGTTGCATCATCTTTGCAAATGCCTCACTTAGAAGTCCTGTTAATAGTTAAAATAACTATAAAAATGCTTGTTATAATGTTACTGACTCTGCATCTTCATGATCACCATGTCTAGAAATCCTGTTAAAAACATTAATTGTCAATATTTGCATTAGAGACCATGTTACCTTAGGAATTCATTCTCAGCATGCTCATGCCAACTCATTTGTTAAGGACATATTGTTGTGAACATTTAGAAATCATGTGTTAGGTTCTGCAATTTAACCACAATTACGCCTTTGTATGTTCTGTTTCGAGCCAAAATATGTGTAATAAGTAAATCTCGCTAAAATAGATTTTGATTACTGAAAACGTTTTGTGCATTTTAAAACAGCATGCATAGGTTTGCATACTCAACATCCTGCCTACATTTAGATATCATGCTTCGTAGGACTGCATCCATACTTATTTAAATACTCGCTCTTTTTACCACGACTAAGTCTAAGCAGATCCATCCTGACTATTCACTATTTTCTGAGACTAAACAGGATAACTGGAGTATTTTTAACCTGCCTAGGCATTAAGTTTATTAAAACTGGAAAACTTGTCTCTTTGCATTGTTTGGCTAATTACAGATCAGAGCTCATAGTCTAAAACTGGTAAAAAGACCTCTTCTGAAACTCAGTAATCAGACTGTCCTGTTGTAGTATTCTTACTTAGACATCCTGCCTTAGGTTCTGAAATTCAAAGACCTCTTTGTGTTTGAGTCGTGCTAATTATGTGTATTAATTTGTGGAGGAATTCATGAGCCTCATACTTGCCTCTATATGTTTCCCTGTATTTGCAATCCTAATTGTTTTGTTTGTCGTTTAGCATTTTGTCTTTTAAACCTAGGGGTTCTTCCTAGTACCTACCCTTTAGGATAGTAGCCCTAACCTCCTCCAGGACTGATAAGATGGGACGGGTAATAGCACGCAATAGAATCTATGACCGACACGCATTTTAATTACCTTTACGGGGTGGGAATGGTAGAATATGGATATGATGACCGATGCGCTAATACCACGTGTAGCCCCTCTTCGGGAGTGATTACCGGGTATTGTATTGATGTGATCCATATTATTATAAACCTAGGACACCTTTTATATGCTTAGCTCGTAATGTTTTTCAAAAGTCTAACCTCCTTTGCTATATTTTCAAACATCTGTATGTTTAAGACTTAAATCCCCTCTTATTTGAGCCTTTACTTGTTATTTTCTTTCTGTACCAAATTCACGAAACCATTTGGCAGGGACCCACACTTGTGGATCCTGAGGGGTGCCTAATACCTTCCCCTTAGGATAACTTCAAGCCCTTACCCAATCTTTGGTAATGCAAACTAGTTCACGAGTTAACTACTCAAGGTTCCCTAACGCACCATAAATTAAGTGGCGACTCTTCCTTTAAACTTCTTCCTTCAAAAGGAGTTTGTCCAAAATGTCAAGAACCCGATCTCTCCGCACCTAAGTTTTTTTGGGGGAGGAAAGAAGGGGGCGCGACAGCATGGCGACTCTGCTGGGGATTATAGGCTTTTACCATTTCAAATTGTTTCGCGAATATATGCCTTTATTTTTAAATACTTGCACCCTTTCCTATTCCCTTTGTATGCAATTAATTGTTTACTTCGAGTATTTATTTTTTCAAAACGTAACTGACATGTCTCTTTGTTTCCTTTTGTAACTGCTTTAAATCATTATTACCGTTTTTACCGCTTTCTTTAACGTGCAAATACGTGACAACTTGTTTTAAATAATTATTGCATAAATCATGCTCAACATTCATACCCCACTCGTGCCAAACAAAATACTATAGCAACGCTTGATGAGTGGTTGTGCCCTTCCTATATTATCACCCCCTAAATTCGAAATGGCTTATTAGCGGTAAAACCAGTCAATCAGCGGTGCAGTCGACGGTTCTGTGCCTTTCCCCTTTGAGTTGTCCGCTAAAAAGGTACCAGTCTAAAACCCCATAGAAGTCTTACTCTGTCGAATTGTTGCATGCATCATGGTCAAACTTAGTCAAAGCTAAAGTGTTGTCCGCACGATATCTTTTAAGATAGCCTTACAAAGTCCACCGGGTTTCCCTGAACCCAAACGGACGCCCTCAAGTTCTGTGCATTTAAAACCACTAAGGTCAATAGCTCCTTTCATCATGGGTCACTTTCCCTAATCAATTTTGATCACTAAAAAAGACCTCCGCGGGACCTTCACCCGGAAGACATAATCAAAGGTAAACAACAGTCAGTTGTTTCACTTCAGTAAGAGGTAAGGCAGAAAAAGGGAAAAGGGAAAAGGGAAAGGCACCTTGACTTTGAAAACTCAAAGGGCAAGCAAGGGAAGTGCAAGCTAACTAATGGCAAGGGCCGGAGATAGAGGGGAGGGGGAATGAATGCCAAATCTGAAGATTTGGAGAACTAAATGTTTCCTGCTAATTATTAACGTTAAATAGTCAAGTCCGGCGGGGTTAAGGGCCTAACCTATTTGTTTTGCAGAAAAAATGAGGCATGAAGTCCCCATATTCGACATGGTCTCCTACATCCACCCAAAAATTCTGAGTTGGTGGGAGGATCTACACTCTAGCGACAAAGCTATCGTCAGGAAATATTTGGGTAATCTACCATCTTTTATCGAAA
Organism: Nicotiana paniculata; assembly: GCA_005239505.1. NCBI lineage: Eukaryota > Viridiplantae > Streptophyta > Magnoliopsida > Solanales > Solanaceae > Nicotiana > Nicotiana paniculata. The sequence continues at coordinate 5,256 of ML355514.1, forward strand.
TCCAGCCTAACAAAATGATAGTAGAGGCTGCTACCCTGTTCTGGGATCGATAAATATTTGTGTTCCGCTTTGGGAACATCGAAATGGTACCATTGATAGAAGAGATATGGGGGTTGGCTAACCTGGTATGGGAAACTTCGGGGTTGCTGATGCCTGAGAACCGCACATGCAGAAGTTTCCTCAAAATGATGGGTCTAAAAAAGGACGCGGAATTGGTATGTCTGGAGGATTCATACATTCCTTTTGATTACCTGTACGAACGGTATGGCTATAGAAAATCATACCGTACCTACCATGATGAGTTTGCTATCACCTCTCTGGGACACGTCCATCGCCGAGTGTTCGTGTTTATGGTCTGCTTTTTGGGATTGATCGTGTTCCCGATGAAGAAAGAAAGGATCTATACCAGGATAGCCATGGTAACTAAGACCGTAATGGAAGGGTTAAATGGGCAATATTTCAGAATTGTGCCCATGACCGTTGCAGATATGTACCGGGCTTTAGAAAAATGTCAACAAGGAGCAAAATATTTCGAAGGTTGCAATCTGTTACTCCAACTCTGGCTTGTAGAACATCTCCAAAAAGGGGAATATCGACAGGACATCCACCGCCGAATGTGGGATGACCACATCGCTTTCCATCACCCAAAGCGAATGAACTATATCCCTGACATGTTTGCTCAACCTGAGGATGCCGATGGATGGGCCGAGCTCTTTGATAATCTGACTGAAGAACGGGTTCAGTGGATGTTCGAATGGTTTCCAACAGATGAGTTCATCATTCGATCCCGAGACACATCATTTCTGGTATTGATTGGTCTAAGGGGGACCTACCCTTACGTCCCTCTTCGAGTTATGAGGCAGGAAGGCAGGAAACAAGTCATCCCTAGGGTCGAGAAGATGAGCCATCTCCGAGCCGACTTTCAGAATAATGACAGTCCTCACAAGTGCCAAGCTCAGCACCTATGGCACTGTAAGGTTATACTCGAGAAAGACACCATCGAGCCGAACAGGTATCATGCCGGTTATACCCCTTTCTATCCGGTTTGGTTAGAAGAATATCTGGGTGGTCAGAGCAAGCCAGGGTACGTCCAAGGTCACAGGGTTGTAGATGAAAGGGCTGAAGCACAAGTCAAGTTCAACCCGTTGCGTATAAGGATTCGGGAAAATGAGGATGATCACCACAAGATACATGAGTCCAACAAAAGACTGATCAAGGAATGGAAGGACATGGATATCAGCGCCAACAAAAATCTGGGATATTTGGAACGAGGTAAAATCAATTTAGAAGAAAAGTTCATCAAAAGGGTTGAATATTGTCAAAAGGTTGAGGGAGCTGCAAAAGGATATTTAGCCAGAACTTATCTGCTGCTGGGAGTTCGCGAGTTGGGAAAGCTTTTAGAAGAAAGCAGGAATGCCGAATATCGGGAAGGTCCTTCTGGGACCAAGTAGATAGGAATGTCTTTAATCTTCCAACAATGTAATAAGGCCAATGGCCATTAGTGATTTTTATTTCTCGTCAGTCGTTTAGGGATTCGCCTATTTTATTATCAATAAAATGAGGCATTTAGCATTTTATGTTCTCCAAATCAATTTGTCGCTAGGCCTACCTCAGGCACAAAGAGGTCCCCAACTTAGGACACGCTTTCATTTCCGCATTATGTGTTTAAATACTGCAATACTCTTTTCATAATCCTCACTGACTTGGTTACCTTTTGTTTTTATTTTTTCTTACTCCCCTCCCCAAAGGTTAGTTCGTACATTCTGGCATCATCAGCCTATCGCACCAGATCCAAGGGCTCTCCACCTACTCCTCCCCCTAGTCCTCCTATGGGCAAAGACAAAGGCAAAAGTAAGATGGAAGAGTCCAGCGGCATCAGAAAGGAGAATGTGATTGAACGGGTAGAGGCCACTAATGGACGAGGTATTCAGGTCCTCCATGAGAACATGTCACCACTTGAACAAAAATTGCTGAAGTTTCAAGAAGAACTAGATCAAGTCCGGAATCTGGCCAGCTTGTCGTTTTCCCTCAACGTCCCTGACGTCAACCTTCCAAATGCTCAAAACCCCACACCTCCACAAAATATCCCAAGACAGCAAAACCATCACACCACTCCCCCAAAGAACCAAACCCTCCCGACACAGTACAATGTTTGCCACACCTCAAATAACACCCCACTGCTCATCTCAGAACCTCAAAACCCCACAAAAGACCATTTACACACCTATAAAAATCCCATCTATGTGGAAACCATGACCCAATCCACTCCGCCTATCCCACAGTCATCCGAGTCTGACGAAAAGGATTTACTTATCAGGAACCTGGCCGAAGAGCTTAAGAAACTGACCAGCCGAGTTCAGGGTGTTGAAGGGACCAAAGGGATCGAAGGGTTGAATTATGAAGACCTTTGTATCCAACCTGATGTCGAACTGCCCGAGGGGTACAAACCTCCAAAGTTCGAAATGTTTGACGGTACTGGTGATCTGAGAGTCCATTTGAGGACCTATTGCAAAAAATTGGTCGGCGTGGGAAAGGATGAAAGAATCCGCATGAAGCTGTTCATGAGGAGTTTGAAAGGAGATGCACTGTCTTGGTACATCAGCCAAGACCCCAAGAAATGGTCAAACTGGGTAAGCATGGCGTCTCATTTCATGGACAGGTTTAGATTCAACACAGAGAATGCACCAGATGTTGTTCTACATTCAGAATTTGAAGAAGAAGCCTACAGAGACCTTTCGCGAGTATGCTACTCGCTGGAGGTCTGAAGCCGCTAAAGTTAGACCTGCTCTAGAGGAAGAACAGATGAACAAGTTCTTTGTCCAGGCTCAGGACTCACAGTATTATGAACGGTTAATAATGGTTGAGGTCCACAAGTTTTCTGACATCATCAAATTGGGAGAGCGGATTGAAGAAGGTATTAAAAGCGGTATGGTTATAAATTTTGAAGCCTTGCAAGCCACTAACAAGGCTCTACAGTCCGGTGGTGTGTCTAAGAAGAGAGATGTGGGAGCCGTAATGGTTGCACAAAGAACCAAGTCCCACTCAAGTACAAAACCTATCCGACACCTCCACTCACATATCATCCCTCACCAAATTACCAAGCACCCTCACCAAATTACCAAGCTCCACCACCAAATTACCAAACTCCACCACCTTCCTACCAAGCTCCACCACCCACATATCAACCTGCCTCGCCTAAATATCCACAACCTGCTGCTGTCTACCATACTTATAATTGTCAACCACCTCGTTACCAATCCCCTCCTGCACGCCAAAACTTCCCTAGACCTCATCCTAATTTTGATCGCCGTCCTCCAAAGCAATATACCGCCATAGCCGAGCCCATTGACCAGCTATATGAAAAACTCAAAGCTACTGTTTATGTTACACGTATCCCTGCTGCTACCCCTGAGAATCCCTCTCAGTGGGTTAACCCAAACAAATCCTGTGCATACCATTCCGGCATGATAGGACACACCATCAAAGAATTCCGTTCTCTGAAGGACAAAATACAGGCTCTCATTGACAACAAGATTATTGTGGTAAAAGACCCTGCTCCAAACATTCGTGACAATCCTCTGCCAGATCATAAGGGTAGAGGCATCCATATGATTGAAATAGAAGATGATTAGGATCTCGAGGGGTCAATCGGGTTGATCGTAGAAGGCGATGACCCAAGGAAATCCGTAGTCACTCTCAAACCGATCATAGTCCAGATTCAGCCATCTGAGGCCGCTGAGGTGAATATGTCTATACCATTTGAGTTTGAAGCAGCGCCACTGGCAAAGTCACCAGTGCCAATTGAAGTTGAGTTTGTATCTCCAGCAAATACACCAGCTTCGTTCGAGGTCGCAATCTTGCCACCCCGAACACACATTCCGTTTGAAATAAAGATGTCTGCACCCATTCCGGTGGCAATTTCAACCACGCCACCCTTCTATTCAAAGGCTATTCCTTGGGACTACACAACCGAGGCAAGAAGGAAAAGCAAGGCCAGGTCTGAGGAAGCTGTGGCAACACAGGGTATGACGAGAACTGGTAGGGTCTACACCCCTGAGCATCTGGCCGAGTCGAGCAAGCAAGCCTCCAACCGACCTCCCCTTATCAAAACAGGTCCCGATGACCTTTGGAGAAAGATACAGGCGAAGGATTATTCAGTCATCGACCAGCTGAACAAGACACCGGCACAAATATCCATCCTCTCTCTGCTGTAGAATTTCGAAACACACAGAAATGCTTTGTTGAAAGTGTTGAGTGAAGCATATGTGCCGAACAACATCACTAGTGGGGAAATGGCCAATATGGTAGGCTAGGTATTGGAGTCATAAAATTAATTTTCATGAGGATGAGCTACCACCTGAAGGATTGCGGCATAACAAAGCGCTGCACATCACCGTGTAGTGCAAGGATCATTTCATCACAAGAATCTTGATAGATGGAGGTTCCAGTATTAACATCTATACGCTAATAACACTCAAGAAATTGGGAGGAGGGATACATGAGATAAAGGACGAGGCAATCAATGTGAAAGATTTTGACGGTTCTCAGAGGTCCACCACGGGGGAGATCAGTCTATGTCTACTGATGGGACCAACTTGGTTCGAAGTGGATTTCAAGGTGATATATGTTCCGGCATCCTACAACCTGTTGCTGGGATGACCCTGGATTCATGCTGCTGGGGCTGTAGCATCAACACTACATCAGGCGGTAAAATTCGAGTGGAACCACCAAGAGGTGATTATTCATGGTAACGGTAGCAACTTCATTTATAGCCGTCAAACTATTCCGATGATTGACAGGAAAAGGAAGATAGGCAGAGGAACTTACCACCATATTGAATGGGTCAATGCCATCGACAAGGAAAAATGGTGGGATAACAAGATCGAGAGCATCTTGAACTGGAGATGATATGAGCCAGGCAAAGGGCTCGGTAAAAACCTCCAAGGAATCACGAAGCTTATAAAGCTCAAGGAACATGGTACCACTTTCGGTCTGGGGTATGAGTACACCTGGCAGGAATTCATCGACTGGTCTCCACCTTGGCGCCGTACCTATTACCCTTTGGAATAGCAGATACCTCATCTTGAGCAGACTTTCAAGCAAGCTGACACTATTTACGGTTCAGATGAAGAAGAAGCACTTGCAGCAATGAGAAGTTTGTTTCTACAGAATGATGATATGGATTGCCGTGTTATCCTCGAGGGCGAGGGGGAGGAAGACCCTTCCATACAGACTGTGATCAAGGGAGCATATCTCAAGAACTGGTCTATCAAGACGATCAACGCCCGACGAGCCTCGAGGTAGCAAGGCTAAAACAAGCATTATTTATTATTTTATTCACTAAATGATTTTCCTCTTCCTGCATTTTTCAATTTCTGCAATAAGATCTTCAATGTTCAAAACAGTTATTCAATTCATCAAAGCATCTTCTAAATTTCTCTTACGAATCCGATATTTATTGCTATTGTTTTCTCTCATTACTTTATTTATACAACATTACTATTACTTGTCTTGATGAACCGATGAATGTGACATGCAATGAGACAACACAGCAAACGGACATTGATTCATACAAAGAAGTTGAGAACTTTGAGAACAGACCTAAGTCCAACCTGGACGAGACTGAAAACATCAACCTGGGAGATTCAAAAAACATCAAGAAGATACTAAGAAATATGATAGAATAGCACAAGCAGTGGAACGAGAAGTTATCATTCGCCTTATTGGATACCGCACCACTATCCACACATCAACAAGGGCAACTCCCTATAGGCTAGTTTATGGTACAAAGGCTGTTATTCCTGCCGAAGTGGAGATTCCATCTCTAAGAATTATACAAGAAGCTGAGCTTAGCGATGCAGAGTGGGTAAGGAGACGTTATGAGCAACTAGCCCTCATAGACGTGAAGAGAATGAATGTAGTATTTCATGGTCAACTATATCAAAACAGAATGGCCAGGGCCTTCAACAAGAAAGTCAAGTCGAGACGATTCACACCCTAGGGCAGCTGGTGTTAAAGAAAATCTTTCCGCATCAAGATGAAGCCAAGGGGAAGTTCTCTCCCAACTGGCAAGGCCCGTACATGGTTCACAGAGCGCTGACAGGAGGAGCACTCATACTTGTAGAAAATGGATGGAGAAGTTTGGCCAAAACCAATCAATTCAGATGCAGTCAAGCGCTAATATTTGTAATCTTCATGTTTTCTCAATGATGTAAATTGAACTACGCCTGACCTGATTACCGTTTAAGAGGGGATACGTAGGCAGCCCTATGGGTTCGGTCACAATTCAATAAATTTTTTATTTTCCCCACAATTGGAAACTGGGGCAGAATTTTCTCAAAATTCTGAAGCGAGCAGCAGTCCACAAGCACTCACCCAGCCAACTGGGGCAGAATTTTGAGGAGGACCCTCAAAGTTCTGAAGCAAGTTCAATCAATCGCCGCACGAACAACAGTCAGAAGTATTCACCCAGCAAACTGGGCAGAATTTTGAGGAGGACCCTCAAAATTCCGCAGCAGGAGAGGTTGCAATGTCTCGAGCCGTGTCATGTCATCGGTTCATCTAAAACTATTTTAGATTATATATTATACTTTTACAAAATCATGCATATTTATTTTTTCTGAAGCATCTTGTTTAGCGAACGCTACCCCAATGATACATACATTATCATCATGATCAAGCAAACGAGCCAAGCAGAGCCAGCGGGAATGCGAACTAACCTTCCACCTTTACAAAACTCACGATCTTTCTTTGGATGCAGGCACAAATTGCAGAAGCCCCAAAACATATTATCCACTCAAAGGATAGACATCGTTCCTCAAACTCATCGCACACGCCAACATTTATTATCAGCACAAACGATGCTTCATTATCACAATGCTCTACCGTAATTAACGCCAACTAAGAATTTCTGTCGTCCTTCCTCGCATATTGCATAAGGCTACCTTTCTGCCTTCTGAGACTAAACGCTGTCTCCATTTGCATCTGCATTCGCATCTTGCATAAGGCTACCTTTCTTTCTTCCGATACTAAACGCTATCTCCATTTGCACTTTATTTCCCGTATTGCATAAGGCTACCATTCTGCCTTCCGAGACTAAATGCTGTCTCCATTCGTACTTTATTTCCCACATTGCATAAGGCTACCATTCTGCCTTCCGAGACTAAACGTTGTCTCCACCTGCATTTTTGCATTGCATAAGGCTACCTTTCTGCCTTCCGAGGCTAAATGTTGTCTCTATTTGCACTTTATTTCCCGCATTGCATAAGGCTACCATTCTGCCTTCCGAGACAAAACGTTGTCTCCACCTTTATTTTTGCATTTCATAAGGCTACCTTTCTGCCTTCCGAGACTAAACTCTGTCTCCATTTGCACTTTATTTCCTGCATTGCATAAGGCTACTATTCTTCCTTTCGAGACAAAGCACTGTCTCCACCTGCATTTTATTTCTTGCATAAGGCTACCACTCTACCTTCCGGGGCTAAACGCTGCCTCTCATTTACTTTTCAAAGCAACCATCATCTCTGTCATTATCTACTTTGTTTCTTTCCGGGCTAAGCTCTGCCCCTTTTCATTCACAAGACTAAGCTCTGTCTTGTCCGCATCATACTATTGCACTTCTCATGGGCTGAAATATCGCCAACCTATCCAAAGGCATCATCGTTCAGATGCACTATCCTCATGGCCCGAGAACATCATTTCATGGCCCGCGAATCCCTTCTTATCACTCTGCATATCATTATTCAAATGCATCATGGTTCGGAGGCAACATCCTCATGTCCCAAGAACATCATTTCATAGACTGCAAATCCTGCATCAAGCGATTCATGGCCCAGGACATCATGGTCTAAGGACGTCATCCTCAACCGTCCAAAGACAACATTCATAGTCCAATGGGAATCTGCATCATCTTTAAATTACGCACAATCCATGATCGTTACTCGTTTGCATGAAATCCGGCTAGGAACAGCCAGCCAGGCAAGAGCGGGCCGCTCCAGTTCTCCTAACTACCCCGTAAACCATTTTTTGCTCACCTTGCTTTGCACCGTGCATCCGCCCTTATGAAACATTACCGGCACGCTTCGTCGGTAACTCCTGAACTACATACGACCTGATTCCTGTAAAACCAAGGATATGTAGGTAGCCCAGAAGCCAGGGTGCGGCCTAAATCTTTCATACTGTTTTTCACTCGGTCAAAATTGGCCATCATATCTTTACCCGACAACTCTTTCATCCTTTCCGGGTAAAGAGGGGCAACTGTTGATACCCAATATCGTGATTTAATATATCATTTTTTGGTCTTATTAAGACCAAATTTATTTCACAAACTAGCTGAATTGACACCATTTGACTATAATTGCAATAACTTTGCAATTATAGCCTAATTACTTATTTCTATGTTAATTGTGCTCAATAATTAGTCATTTATATTTTAATACTAATTAATCCTTTTAGCTTAATCTATTAAGCAACAATTTCAGTTTTATAATTATTAGCCATTCTTATAAAATATTTATCTACTTCTAATTGGGTATTTAACTTATAGCCATTTTTTTTCCAATTTCAGTCTTATTTACCCAAACCCACAACCCAACTAAATTGACCTAACAACCCAAGGCCCAAGTGTTAAGCACCCGACCTAACCCCCATGCTTGATCTGAACCGTTGATCATATGAGATCAACGGTCCAGATTCAAGTTACCATAATTAACTCAACCAAACCCCCCCTCCCCAATCGACCCCTCATTTCCCAAGCCCAGTCTCTCTCTATCCCCCTCCGTTACTCTCTAGCTCTCTCTAGAAGCTTTCTTGGCTTCTCTCCTCCGATGGGTTCTGTTCACCTTCTCCGCTCGGTTCTCTCACCGGAAGCTATGGTTCTTCACCATCTCTTGATTACCTTCCCACTTTGCACCGGTCCAGTGATACTCTGGGGCTCTCAGGTGAACCTGGAGTGGTCCAACTCATCTCCCATGGTCCCATTCCACTTTTCTCCCTCCCCGACCGTTTGAGTAAGGATTACAACCTGTTCCGGCTTAGGTCGGTGCCGTCTTTGAGGTTCTTCCTACTTATATGGGTTCCACGAAACCCTAACCCTATGTCTTTCGATTTATTCTAGATCTACTTTAGATCTACAGTATTACGGAGCTTCTTTCTATGTTTTTCTCTGAAAACTTTCCTCTTTAAACGATCTTTCAATTTTAAAACTAGGGTTTCAGAAACCCCTTTCAAAAATCGAATTTTATTTTACTTCTGCTTTAATGTCATTCTATGCTTTTCTCTGTTAACACGATTGATTCAAAACTTCTTACTAAAAATCCCAATTTTTAGGGTTTTAGTTCGTCTTGTTTGCTATATTTTGCCAATCTGTATGCTTCTTCTGGACTCTCTATGTGCTCTATGAATCTTACTCTAATTCGTGGTTGGGGTTTATGAATCTCTACTATTCCTCTCGCTTAGGGTTTCTCTGAACTCTGGTGATGATTATTGTTTAATAGGTCTAATTATTGATTTAATGGTTGTTTACCTGATACCCTCTACTGACTCTGTGTGTCTCTTTGCATAGCTGTGATATTTTCCTCGAACCTATGATTTTGTATGTTCTGTACTGATTTTTTGAATTGTTTCCTTGGACTAAACAATTCTGAGACTAAACAGGATAACTGGAGTATTTTTAACCTTCCTAGGCATTAAGTTTATTAAAACTGGAAAACTTGTCTCTTTGCATTGTTTGGCTAATTACAGATCAGAGCTCATAGTCTAAAACTGGTAAAAAGACCTTTTCTGAAACTCAGTAATCAGACTGTCCTATTGTAGTATTCTTACTTAGACATCCTGCCTTAGGTTCTGAAATTCAAAGACCTCTTTGTGTTTGAGTCGTGCTAATTATGTGTATTAATTTGTGGAGGAATTCACGAGCCTCATACCTGCCTCTATATGTCTCCCTGTATTTGCAGTCTTAATTGTTTTGTTTGTCGTTTAGCATTTTGTCTTTTAAACCTAAGGGTTCTTCCTAGTACCTACCCTTTAGGATAGTAGTCCTAACCTCCTCCAGGACTGATAAGATGGGATGGGTAATAGAACGCAATAGAATTCGTGACCGACACGTGTTTTAATTACTTTTACGGGGTGGGAAGGGTAGAATATGGATATGATGACCGATGCGCTAATACCACGTGTAGCTCCTCTTCGAGGAGTGATTACTGGGTATTGTATTGATGTGATCCATATTATTATAAACCTAGGACACCTTTTATATGCTTAGCTCGTAATCTTTTTCAAAAGTCTAACCTCCTTTGCTATCCGTACCAAATTCACGAAACCATTTGGCTGGGACCCAAACTTGTGAATCCTGAGGGGTTCCTAATAACTTACCCTTAGGATAACTTCAAGTCCTTACCCAATCTCTGGTAATGCAAACTAGTTCATGAGTTAACTACTGAAGGTGCGCTAATGCACCATAAAAATCGTTAGGTGGCGACTCTTCCTTTAAACTTCTTCCTTCAAAAGGAGTTTGTCCAAAATGTCAAGAACCCGATCTCACCTCATCTAAGTTTTATTGGGGGAGGAAAGAAGGGGTGCGACATCGATTAGAGCATTATTTTCTACGTTTACTATTTTATTTAACAATGTATACGGTAGAAATTGGGGTTACCCGATTTAACTATTTGATTGAGACTAGGATGTTGCATCGAAGAGCTGAGGCATTGTGTTCGAGATCAGAGCCTCTCTCGAGATCGAGGTCAATATCAATCGAAGCCAAGGGAGATAGACTTCGAGTAACATATGGGATAACTTATTAACGGAAAGAGCAAGATATCCGTGATTGGCCGAGGATCGTGGCGTGAATCTCAGAAAGGATCAATCCAGAAGCGGTTAATTAGTTGTTTATATGACTCCCTTCTGTAATTAGAGATGTAACATAATTAGGATTCCTCTACTATATAAAGAGGAGTTCCAATCATTTGTAATTATCATTATTCACTGAGAAAACACTATACAACTCTTTCTTCCTTGCTCACTGCTCATCAAAATTATTTTATGTTTATTGTTATTATATTATTATCACCTCGAGAGTACTTTAATTCGAGGTCGAGGTTCAGCTCGCACATTGGTTTGCTTATTTTACAGTTCAATTCTGTCATTTACTTTCATATTTATCGATTGGTATTGGGTGAAATCAAATATCCTTAAAACCACAATATAAGTTTAATTGTTATCCAAATTTTAGGGTAAACAATTTGGCGCCCACTGTGAGGCTAAAGATAATAGTGACTATTCAATACTGATTCTGATAACACACACTACTTTACGCTTGTTCTTGTGAAATATTTTTGTTTTAAGGAAAAAAATATGTCAAACTCACAAGTAGCACCCGCACATGGTGATAATGGCCTCATAGTTCATGGGAAAAACGACAATGTATTTGCTCCAGGGGTTGAGGTACCACTAGTTGATCTCGAGGGAGCACCAATTGTCAATCCAATCGACGTCAGTTCGCATATCGCTCTTAATGCGAATTCGGGCGCGGACCCCGAGGGTAGTATACGTAGAGAAGGCCGATCTGTTGGCTGAGTGACACAGGGCGGAGAAGATGGAAGAGTCAGTCTCCAAGTAGTATTCGAGATGTTACAGGCTCAACAAGCCGCCATTGCACAATTACAAAATCAACATCGAATGCCGAATGAGGTCGAACTGGAAGCCGCCCGCCGAACCAAGCCAGTCCAAAAAGGTCGAATACTAGTGAATCGGGGACTGGCCCCGCAATAATGAAGATGGTCGAGGAGCTCACCAAACAAATATAATCATGAGAGAAGAAAATTGAGGCAAATGATATGAAAGTACAAACGTACAACTCCCGGGTTGATCAGATACCGGGGGCACCTCCAATTTTGAAAGGGATGGATTCGAAGAAATTTGTACAGAAGTCGTTTCCTCCAAGTGCGGCTCTGAAGCCCATTCCCAAAAAGTTTCGAATGCCAGATATCCCTATGTACAATAGGACCATCAATCCCAACGAGCATGTCACCTCTTATACATGCGCCATCAAAGGTAACAATTTGGAAGATGATGAGATCAAATCAGTTCTATTGAAGAAGTTCGGAGAGACTCTACCGAAAGGGGGCAATGATTTGGTACCATAATCTACCGCCAAATTACATTGACTCATTCGCCATACTTGCGGATTCTTTCGTAAAGGCACATTCCAGGGCCATAAAGATTGTGACGAGGAAATCAGATATTTTCAAAGGAAAACAGAAGGATAATGAAATGTTTAGGGAGTACGTGTCCCAATTCCAAATGGAACGCATCGAGTTGCCACCAGTCACAGATGATTGGGCTGTTTAAGCATTCACTTAGGGGTTGAATGAACGGAGTTCGCTAGCATCACGTCAATCGAAGCAAAACTTGATCGAATATCCGGCAGTGACTTGGGCTGATGTGCATAATAGGTACCAATCGAAGATCAGAGTCTAGGATGACCAATTAGGAACTCCTTCCGATTCCGTATATTCGAATAGGCCCGCAGGTAGAAACCAGAGAGATATCGATAGGGAACCTCGGTCGAACAGAAACCGATATCAGCCATATAACGCAAACCGTAGGAACAACGATCTCAAATGCAATTCCGGCCGAAATGATCGAATGAGCGATTGAGGTCAGAGCTCTCGGGGACTTATGAGCAAAAGTGGTTTTGACAAGCACGCTGATCCCATAGGGGCACCCCAATTATCGGAGTATAACTTTAATATCGACGCATCAGGTACTGTATCGGCAATTGGAAGAATCAAAGACACCAGGTGGCCAGACCCATACAGACTGATCCTTTCCAAAGGAATCCCAATCTGATGTGCAAGTATCATGGCACACATGGCCACATAACCGAGGATTGTAGGCAACTGAGAGAGGAGGTATCCCGTTTTCAACAAGGGTCACCTTCGAGAGTTCTTAAGTGATCGAGCCAAGAACCATTTCAGAGAGAGGGATGCCAACAGAAAAAATGAACAGGAGGAGCCACAACTTGTGATACATATGATCGTCAGCGGGGTCGATATCCCACAAGGGTCCGTGTTAAAACGCACCAAAGAATCCATTACTAGGGAAAAACAGACTCGAGATTACGTGCCAGAAGGCACCGTATCGTTCAACGATTAGGAAGCAGAAGGAATTTCTCAACATCACAACGACACTATGGTAATCTCTATCTCTATGAATAAAATTCAAGTTAAGCGTGTTTTAGTGGATCCAGGTAGCTCTGCAAATATCATCCGATCGAGGGTCATGGAGTAACTCGGCCTGCAAGATCGAATCGTACCCGCAACTTGGGTCCTGAATGGTTTCAACATGGCCAGCAAAATAACTAAAGGAGAGATCATTCTACTGGCGAACATTGCCGGAACTTTTAAAGAAACCAAGTTCCATGTAATAGAGGGAGAAATGAGGTACAACGCCTACTCGGGAGGCCCTGGATTCACAATATGAGGGCACTCCCTTCGAATCTCCACCAAATTATGAAATTCCCAACACCGGACAAAGTGAAAACAATATATGGAGAGCAACATGATGCAAAGGAGATGTTCGCGGTCGAAGAGGTTATACTGATATCGGCGCTTTCGACAAAAAACGGATCGGAGGCCAAAGGAAAACAGGAAATCAAATAGCAACCATAGTCACTAGCCCCGACTCAGTCGGAAAAGCAGGGAATCGAAGAGGAAGATGGCGACTATTGGATCCCTCGATCCTTCATTATTCCCGAAGATTCCGATGCCACCAAACCAACAGTCGAGGAGCTGGAACAGGTTATACTGATCGAGTACCTGCCCAATCGAAAGATATACCTGGGGACGGGATTAACCCCCGAACTCAGGAAAAAACTCATTAAATTTCTTATTGATAATATGGATTGCTTTGATTGGTCCCACTTAGATATGACAGGGATTCCACTGGAGATCACAACACATCGATTGAGCCTGGATCCGAAGTTCAGGCCAGTGAAACAAAAGAGAAGGCCCTAGTCCAAGGTAAAACATGCATTCATCAAGGACGAGGTAATTAAACTTCTCAAAATAGGATCCATTCGGGAAGCAAAATATCTTGAATGGTTAGCAAACGTAGTTGTAATTCCTAAAAAGGGGAACAAACTTAGGATGTGTGTAGATTATAAATATTTAAAAAAGGCATGCCCCAAAGACTCTTTTTCTCTGCCTAACATCGATTGTATGATCGACGCCACGACCGACCACGAGATCCTTAGTTTTATCGATGCCTACTCCGGGTACAATCAAATTCAAATGAACCCGGATGAGCATGAAAAGACTTCATTCGTCACTAAGTATGGCACATAATGTTACAACGCAAAGCCTTTTTGGCTAAAAAATACTGGTGCTACCTACCAACGCCTAGTAAATAAAATGTTCGAAGAAAAAATAGGTAAGTCAATGGAGGTATATATTCACATTATGCTGGTTAAGTCCTTGCACGCAGAGGACCATTTGAACAGGAAACCTTCAAGATACTGAGAAATTACAACATGAAGCTCAACCCCGAGAAATGTTCTTTCTTGGTTGGTTCAGGCAAGTTCCTCGGCTTTATGGTGTCAAATTGAGGGATCGAGATCAACCCCGATAAAATCAAGGCTATCGAGGACATCACAATCGTGGACAGTCGTGCAAAGGCTTACAGGGTGGATAGCCGCCTTAGGCCAATTGATCTCGAGATCTTCAGATCGAAGTCATAGGGTTTTCTCACTACTCAAAAAGAAGAACAATTTCGCCTGTACCCCCGAGTGCCTACAGACGCTAGAAGAATTAAAACAGTGGCTCTCGAGTCCACCATTGCTTCATAACCCAAAAGCAGATGAAAAGCTCTACTTATATTTAGCAGTCTCAGAAGTTGCGGTAAGTGGTGTCCTAGTTCGAGAAGGGCAAGGTACACAATTTCCTGTTTATTATGTAAGTTGAACCTTAATCTAGGCATATTCTCGATAACCACACTTAGAAAAATTGGCACTTTCTCTAATAAGCGCCTCTAGGAAGCTATATTCGTATTTTCAATGTCACCCATTGTGTGTGGTAACCACTTACCCTCTTCGTAATGTTTTACATAAGCCCAAACTATCGAGCCGGTTGGCTAAATGGGCTGTCAAACTCAGTGGGTATGATATCGAATATCAACCCAGAATGGCCATCAAGTCTCAAATTTTAGCAGACTTCGTGTCTGACTTCACGCCAAACCTCGTACCCAAGGTCGAAAAGGAACTTTTGTTAAAACCGGGTACATCATCGGGGGTGTGGACCTTTTTTACAGACGTTATTTTGAATGTGAAGGGGTTTGGATTAGGCATCATATTGAAGCCACCCACGGGCAACCCAATTAGGCAATCTATCAAAGCTTCTAAGTGGACTAACAATGAGGCCGAGTACGAGGCCATCATTGCAAGTCTCTAACTAGCTAAAATCTTGGGAGCAGAGGTCATCAAAGCCAAATGTGACTCCCTACTGGTGGTTAACCAAGGCAACAGAACCTTCGAGGTTCGAGAGCATAGAATGCAAAGGTATTTGGATAATTTGCAGGTGACAATACATCGTTTTAAATAATGGACTTTGCAGCATGTGCCTCAAGAACAAAGTAGCAAGGTTGATGCCCTTTGCGAATTTGGGATCGTTAGTCGAAAACGATGAAATTAGCTCGAGGACTGTCGTTCAACTCTCGAATTCAGTGATTGAATAATTTCATGCCGAAATAAACTCCACGAGCCTAACTTGGGATTGGAGGAATAAATATATTAAGTATTTGAAAAACAAAAATCTCCCATCGGACCCTAAGGAATCAAGGACTCTACGAAAAGCTACTTGATTCACATTGGCTGAAGATGGAACATTATATAGGAGGATGTTCGATGGACCGTTTGGCATTTTGCTTGGGGCTGGGAGACACCGATTATGTCCTACGAGAAGTTCACGATGGTACTTTCGAGAAACACCCTGGTGCCGAATTACTAGTTTGCAAAATCATCAGAGCGGGGTACTATTGGGCCAATATGAGGAAAGACACTAAAGAATTCGTTCGAAAATATAATAAGTGTCAAAGGTATGCACCAAAGATCCACCAGCCCGGAGATCAACTTCATTCAGTCTTGTCCCCATGGCCATTCATGAAATGGGGAATGGACATCGTCGACTCTCTGTGATCGGCCCTAGGTAAAGCTAATATCATTTTATTTATGATTGACCATTTCTCTAAGTGGGTTGAAGCACATGACTTTGAGAAAGTTAGAGAAAAAGAAGTCATAGACTTCATCTGGGATCACATCATATGCTTATTCAGGATTAGTACCGAAATTGTATGCGATAATAGAAAACAATTCATCGGCATCAAAATAACAAACATTCTCGAATATCAAACATAAAAAGGATCTTATCAACTCCGTATCATCCTAGTGGGAACAGACAGGTCGAATCAACGAACAAGACCATCATTCAGGTTCTAAAGAAGAGATTGAACGATGTAAAGGGAAAATAGAGAGAAATTCTACCCGAAGTCCGTCGGGTATATCGAACAACATCAAAGTCCAGTACGGAGGCAACATCATTCTCCTTAGTGTATGGTGCCGAAGACTTGATCCTGGTCGAAGTCGGGGAACCCAGCGCCAGATTTTGGTACGAAATGGAAGAGTCAAATCACGAGGCTATGAGTACGAGCCTCGAACTACTAGATGAAAAATGGGAAGCCGCTCTCGTTCGAATGGCCACACAAAAACAACGCATCGAAAGGTTTTATAATCGAAGGACCAACCTTCGCCATGTCAGAATCGGGGACTTAGTTCTGAGAAAAGTCACCCTCAATACTCGAGACCCTAACGAAAGAAAACTCGGCCCAAATTGGGAAGGACCATATCAAGTCCTCGATATCGTCGGAAAGGGATCCTACAAGCTTGGTACGATAGACATCGAGCAACTACCAAATAATTGGAACATCTCACTCCTCAAACGATATTATTGTTAAGGTATGACCTTCTCCTTTTTCATTTACATTCTACACTAACTTATTTTCAGATGTTCAAGCAAAGGAATCAAAGTTCTCTTCAAACAGGTAGATATCTGAATCTTAAAGCACGTGTTGCACTCTTTTTCCCTTCTACCGATTTTTATCCCAAGTGGGTTTTTCCAGCAAGGTTTTTAATGAGGCAACCATTGTTCGTGCTGACTTAGAGTATCCGAGGTTTCTTTACAATCAATCTCGAATACTAGGGGAAATCACCCTCGGGTGTTATATTTTTAAGGAAAATACTTCATGTCAATAGGGTCTCGATAGGAAAACTTTATAATGGGCCAAACGGTCGAATGAACTGTGTCTACATAGATTACACGAGAGCTAATGGAAAAACATGTACGCATGTATGAACTATTGAAAGAAGTACTTTTCCTTACCAGATGTCCTGTGCCTTAATGAAATTTCTACTTTACAAGTTCCATACTTATGATTTCTTGTGAACACTGGCTCAAGGGTCAAGTAAAACTGCACTTCAAACAATCAACGCCATACTCAGGGACTGCCGTCAAAAAATTGGCATTTTCGAACTGTCAAACTTTGAGACCATAAGATCTCAAAGAGGAAACCCTCGATTTTGTAGGACAAGGCCACCATGCTCGGGTACTAACACTTTGAACAAGTTCGAAGTGTTACTGGGAAAATAAGCCCACGAGGCATACCCAAAATCTATGGCCAAACTAACATAGCTCGGAGACGTCCGAATTCCGCAATAAAAATAGGCATTCAAATCCTTTTTAAAACCGGTTAAAAAAGGCTACCCTCGGCAAAGTAATTAAAGGGCTTCAATAATATCTGCCCTCGAGAAACCTTAAGAGGTATCGAACTGTTTAAATACAAATTTGTGCTAAGGCATAAAAAGCAAAGGGTTTAGATAAATATTAAACCCTAAAAAAAACCCAATGGGTAAAAATTTCATGCTAAGGCATAACGAAATTCCTATCTGTAAGAATATCTAAGCCGAAAAAGGGAAAAACCATTCTTCTGAGGCCATATCGGCCCGATTCAAGAGCCTAAGGGCCATTATATTTTTGAGTTCGAGAATCCATTCTCACTTAACTCAAACCTAATAGTTATAATACTTCGAGTTCGAGTAAGAACTCACTCGACTACAGTTCAAGAATCCATTCTCACGCAATTCAAACCTAAGGGTTCTATTACTCCGAGTTTGAGCAATAACTCAATCAACCACAAAGGCAGTATTAGTTTGGCTTCGGCCACGTTGCCTAAAATCCATAGTCTTAAATGTATTATTGATAAGGCATAAATTATAAGGCACAAAGCAGATTTGAAATTATCACAAGGCAAAATTTTGAGACGAAATTCAGAAACATTCTTATATATATCAACAGAGATGTTCACAAAAAACCGATCGGGTCCTAGACAAAGAAAAGAAAACAAAAGTACAAGTGCCTTAACTATGGTCGGGGATGACTCCCTCATCGGGGGTAGCTTCCTCTTCGGTACCCTCATCATTATCAGACCCGCTCTTGCTGCCTTCATCATCGTCATCGTCATCGGAATGGGCCAGTAGCCTGGAATCAACTTCATGCACCTTTTCATATGCTATCTCCTCAGAAAGGTCAAAACCTCGGGCGAGAAACTCCTCGAGGGTCTCTCTCCGGGATTGGGATTTGGCAAGCTCGGCAGTTCACTGCGCCAATTAATAACCTCCATATTGTGCTTGAGCAGCCTCGGCATCAGCCAAATAAATGGCCACCGACTTATCAGCCTCAACCTTCGCTTTTTCGGCCTCAGCTTGGGCCTTTGCAAGTTCAACTTTGAGCTCCTCAACCCCCTTGGCCTGATCCAAGCTCTTTTCCCTCGCAATTTGGAGTTGAGCTTCAACCGACGACAACTGGGCCAAGGCAATTTCCTTCTCAGCATCAAGGCGGTCTATGCCTTCCTTCCACTTATAGCAGTCAGATTTAGCTTGATCAACCTCCTTCCAGAATAGGTCGATCCTCTTGATCTTTTGCTCCAACTGTGACATTAAAACATTTGCTTCCGCCCTTGAATCAAGCCCTTAGTTTTTCAAGAGAGTCTTTACCTGCTCGTTCAACTCATCTTCCTTCTTACGAGCTTTGGCCAAATCAGGTCAGAGGTCCTTGATCTCCTGGTCCTTCTGCCCACAGAGAAGTTTGAGAGCTTTCCACTCCTCTAAGAGTCTTTGGAGATTGGCCTCGCATTGGCTTAAGTCGGCCCGAGATTCAAAGAAAGCATGTATGAAAAAAGAAAGGACTTAGACAGAGAAAAGGAAAAATGAAAGAAAACTACACCAATAAAATTCATACTTACTCGGTTCAGAAGACGTTGGGCCTCTTTGAAGAGGTTGGATGCTTCATTGAGATCAGAGGCATCCTCAACCCCGATAAAGCAATCCCGAAATGGATCCTCCACACCGTGGACTCCGCGTATCTCGGGAGTCCTCATGTCATGTGCATCCCTTATGGCCTCCTCAAAAAATGCAGGCAGAGATGGTGAGTGACGTGCTGTCACTTCCCCAAGCGAATCACTCGAGGCACTCTGTTCAGCTCTAGGGGCCTCGGGACCATCCCCCTCTAGTATGTTCGAGACATCCTCGACCTCAAATGATTCGGGGACCTTGCTCGAAACTTCTTCAGCACGAGGCAGGGCCTCGTCAACCGCCACTGGTTTAGCTGCCTTGGCGGTCTCGACGTTCTTCCTTACTTGGGTTACCAGCACCGAGTTACCGCCTTCATTTTCGTCTTGTTCTTCTCTTAACCTTTGTACTGAATCCATGGTTAGAGGAATGACTCCCTTCTTTGGTTTTCGGGCTGCTCTCTTTTTGGGTTTTTCCCCCTCAGATGTCGAGGTCCCCTTCCTCTTATTTTCCTTCCCCTGTTTTGAAGTCGGGTCCTAGCCTCTTCCTCACTGTTAGGAGGCCTCAAAACTGCATCCTTGTTTAGGCCTGCACAAGAAAGGACTAAGTAAGTAAAAAGGAGTTCAGTCAATGCACCAAGTATGAAAAAGAGAAACTTACCATGGTTCTTTGCTTCCCATTGGCCTTTTGCCAACTTGCGCCAACAACGTTCGACATGGGAAGAAGTCGAAGCCAGCTTCTGGACCCAATTCTCGAGGTCAGGGAATGCTCGAGGCTCCCAAGAAACCGCTGCATAATGAAACAAATTATTAAATGAAGCAGAAAATAAAACACAATATGGAAACCAACGAGTAAAGTGTTACTTACGCTTCGGGTTCCATTTCTCGGGAAATGGCATTTTCTCCTTCAGGATAAGACCACAGGTCCTCACCCGAACGAACCGACCCATCCACCCTCGGTCTTTGTCCTTGTTGATGCTTGAGAACAGGGCCTTGGTCGCTCGATGTTGTAGCTTGATTAATCCCCGAAAGATACGAGGACTGTATAATCGGATACGGTGGTCGAGAGTGAATGGCAGCCTCTTAACTTTGTTGGTGAAGAACCGAAACATGATCACAATACGCCAAAAGGAATGGTGTATTTGACCTAGAGTCACCTGATATTCACGACAGAAGTCAATGATGACTGGATCGAGGGAGTCCAACGCGAAAGGATAAGTGTAAACACTTAGATACCCTTTCACGTGGGTAGTTATGCTTTCTTCAGGAGAAGGGATCTTTACAAATTTGTCCCCCCAATTTCAATCCCTTTTGATTTTCTCGAGGTAAACCACGGTTATCGAGCAGATATACCTCGATACGTGCTCACATCGACCAGGGACTGATGGAGGATTCTCGTTTTAAAGTCGTATTTAAGTGTGCATGGGCCATGAATTAACTCCTCAGGGAGCGGTTCTACCGGCGTTTTATTGCCGGCCGGCCGTGAAGAAGAGGTTAAAGCTTTTTCTTTTTGTGGAACATTTTTGGATAGTTTTGCAATTATATGGGTTGAAGAAAGAGGAAAGTAGTAAGTTTTGGTGGTTTGAAACTGCGGTCATGACCTAAGGAGTAATGAAAGAGAAGAGATTGAGAGAGTTAAAAGCTTAAAAGAACCGATGAAGATGAAAGTAAAGTTTGGTTCAGAGAAAAGAATCCATATTTATAGATTTACAGTGACGGTTCGACGACACTAGTGGCCGACCGCCCACTGGCTCTCATTAATGGTTTTGGGAACTGTACCGACAGGACCTTTCGGTCACTGTCATCGCTTACGTCACGAGGGTGACATCATTATCTATCGCGGTCAGAGAAAAATCGAAGGCTCAGTTCGTTTCTTATCATTATATTCCAAGAAATGAGAGGGACTATCTGTACGCGGTAGAAATCATGGTTACCCGATTTCACGATTTGATCGAGATTAGGATGTTGCATCGAAGAGCTGAGGCATTGAGTTTGAGATCGGAGTCTCTCTCAAGATCAAGGTCAATATCAATCAAAGACAAGGGAGATAGACTTCGAGTAAGATCAGGGATAGCTTAGTAACGGAAAGAGTGAGATATCCCTAATTGGCCGAGGATCGTGGCGTGAATCTCGGAACAGATAAATCTAGAAGCGGTTAATTAGCTGTTTATATAATTCTCTTCTGTAATTAGATATGTACCATAATTAGGATTCCTCTACTATATAAAGTGGAGTTCCAATCATTTGTAATCATCATTATTCACTAAGAAAACGCTATACAACTCTTTCTTCCTTGCTCACTGCTCATCAAAATTATTTTATCTTTATTGTTCTTATAATATGATCACCTCGAGAGTACTTTAATTCGAGGTCGAAGCTCACACACTGGTTTGCTTATTTTACAGTTCAATTCTGTCATTTACTTTATTATTTATCAATTGGTATTGTGTAAAATCACATATCCTTAAAATCACAATATAAGTTTAATTGTTATCCAAATTTTAGGGTAAAAAACACTTTTAATTTAAAATAGGTCTAAACAACTGTATCATTATTATACTTTAAGGAAAAATCAAGATTAAGAAAATATTATTTTAAATTCTTGTCATCTAACATCTCATATTTCTATTATATAGAAAAGCCATGATGGTCGACCAAGGGTATAATTGTCATTTAGCTCAACCATAAAAGTGCTTTGTTGAGGTGGCTTTTTTCAAAGCTAACACTACACAATTTTAGAAGATATCTCTTTCACTTCCCAATTCCATCTCCTATTTCAATTTGAGATATATTTTTCTTTCAATATTTTCCCAAATATTTTTTCAGTTTGTAAAAAGATTGATTATTTTACCTTCTTTTTTTTCCGTTATACTTGTTCAAGTTCTCCCCAGACTTCTCAAACTATTCCTTTTTCAGTTCTCTCCATTTTCTCAACTGGGTATTGCTACTTTCAGGACTGCTCCTTTTTATTTATTTATTTTTTAAATTCTTACTGTTTTTGCCTTATTATATTTTCCAATCTTAATTGACTTTTGTAGTTAGAGAGTTAGGCGTGAGTTTTGAAGAGTTGATAGTAGAATTTGGAGTTCTTCGCCAATAACAATAGTGGTATTTTTCTATGTATTTATTGCTCTATAAATATTGAATCTCTGGGTACAAGATTTGTGATATGTATAGAGGTAAGTAGAATTTGTTGTGAGTGATTTATGGGGATATTTTACTTTAATTTTCTCGATATAATCATATATTTGCCATGGTCCACTAATTCGATAAAGTTAAAACAGTAAATGATTTTATATTTTTGAAGAATTTTTAGGGATAAAATTATACGGTTGAATGCGCATAGAAGGAATCTTATATTCAAGCAAATTAAATTTTTTCCTTTGCCTTTATAAATTTCGTTGTCGGCTTATATAGGGAATGTCTGTGTACTGCTCCCTTTTTCTAATTGTTCTCGATGAAACTATGTGATAAAAAAATATCCAGAAGCTTATTGAATTTTGATCCTGATTTTATGTTTACTGAATTCTGATAAAAAGAATTTCTTAACTCAAATTTGGCTGATCATCTTTATAGTGAAGATGACGATCCTCATACCTCTTTCTTAATATTTCTCTAAACATATTTAGAAGTACCCACTTTAGAAGTAAGAGTGCAAAGTATTTTTTTTAATTATGAATTTAACTTTTAAAGGAGTGCAATTAGTTAACTAATTTCTATAAATATGTTAAACTTGACACAACATTATTTGTCGAATAATATGAATTCTCCCTTGACAGGAAAACATGCTCCACAAACATATAGGGAGTTTCTCCTCCATTTCTTTTTTTAGTAAGATCATGTGATTGATAGCGAACAATCTTAGTTGAAGATAAGAACTTTTCGTGCTACAAAGATAGGGAATCAACTACCCTTTATTCATTGAAAATGAGTAATTCTGGATTTGGAACAATTTCCTTCTGCTAATAATGTGGCGCCTATACTATTAGATTATAGAGCTCTATTTGGCAAAAAATTCAAACCCTTTCAAATGTAATAGTTCTATTGCTTCGCCTCATTTGATGTTTTCAATTCTAACGAGTTCTAACAGTTACTGAAAAATAGATTAAGAATCCGAATATTATTAACTTCGTATTGAAATCTTCTCCAACTTATTCCGGTGATTAGTACAAAAAAATATTGATTTTAATTTCTTTTGTCAATTTTAAAGTTCTTCCTCTATCTGCGCCAAATAAAATTTTGCATTGTTAAGTTAAGAGAGAATAGTTCTTTGAACTAACACAACTCTCTACTTCGCATGGGGTGAATGGACTTCATTCCAAGTGATAGAGGGAGTAACATAATTGTGATGACCCAAGGGGTTATTTTATGAATTAAGACTCTGTTCTAGGCTTGTTAGCCATAGAAAGATTTAAATTTAACTACCTCGATTTACGTGCGCAGCCCGGGCGTGAACCGGAAAGCTTTTATGTGAAAATATAAGAAATACTAATTTTTATAGTTTAAAGTTTGATTTTAGTTGACTTGAGTAAACTTTTTGAGTAAATGGACCCGGATCTATGTTCCGACGATCCCGGGAGATCCGCAGTAAAATATGGGCGTATGCCCGAAATTGAATTCCGAGGTCCCAAGCCTTAGAAATCAATTTTTGAAAGAAATTGTTTTGTTGAATTATTAATGAAATAAAGAAAAGAATTAATGTTTGAAACCATTAGTATCGGGCACGTATTTTTGTTCCGGAGTCCGGTACAGATTCATTATAGTATTTAAAGGCTATCTGTGAAATTTGGTGAGAAATGAAGTTTATTTGACATGATTCGGATGTTCAGTTGAGAAATAGTGAACTTTCAGTGTTCTTGAGAAAAATGATGAGTTTTGAGGTGTAGTTCATAGTCTTACATGTTATTTTTATGATTTGATCGCACGAGCAAGTCCGTATGATATTTTTATACTTACGTGCATATTTGGTTTGAAGCCCCGAGGTCTCGGGTGAGTTTCGGATAGGCCACGGGGTATTTTTACACTTAGAAAACTTTGTAGTTTTGCTGCATCTGGTGCCCAACGATTTTGTGCTTCGCGATCGCGAAGCTACTCCCGCGATCGTGAAGGGTAAAATTTCTAGGAGTCTTTTTTGTACTACACGAACGCAAAGTCTGGGCCGTGAACGCGAAACATCGATGGGATACCCTTCGCGAACGCGTGCCGACTCATGCGAACGCGTTGAGTAAACTGGGCCTCAGGGAGGAGCCTGGGTTTTCTTCTATGCGAACGTGATCATTGGTCCGCGATCGCGGAGGGCTCAGTTGGTAAAGCATCGTGAACGCGTCAGGTTCACGCGATCGCGTAGAAGGCCTACCTAGGTATATAAATTCAATTTTAAACACGGACAAAACCTATTTTTCAAACTACCAAGCTCTAAGGACGATTTTCTTCACCAAAGTTCATCCCCAAAGTGTAGGTAATCAATTCTAAACTCTACTCTTTCAATTTCCCAATGTTTTTCATCACTTTTAAATAAAAAATCAAGAATTATTATGGTAAAAATTTAGGGTTTGGGTAGAACTAGGAAATTTTGTAAAAATGAGATTTTGACCTCGGGGGTGAAGGGGTAAACGAAATTTGGTCCGAACCCCGAGTTTGGACCAAGCGGGCCCGGGGTCGGATTTTAACATTTTTGAGAAAACTTAGGAAAACCATAATTTTTCAGAAAAGTTGGTTCCTTTAGCATTAATTAATGATATTAAACTAATTATGATTAGATTCGAGTGTGTTGGAGGTGAATTTGAAAGGAAAAGCGGTAATTGAGCAGTGAGTGGCCTGCGTAATTGAGGTAAATGTTGTGTCTAACCTTAGCTTGAGGGAATAGGTATTGTATGACTACTTGTTACGTGTTTGTTTGTTAAATCCAATGTATAGGTGAGGCGAGGAGTACCTATACGTTGTGGTCAGGTCATACCATGCGAGTAAATGCTATTTCTTGTTATTTTGGTTGTCTTAAAGCCCATCATCTGTGACTATTGTTGTTAGTGAAATGTTGAGAACATTGAGTTTAGATTGAAATGATAAATGATGATAGTAACTATGATGAAATATTGATTTCTTGTGAAATTCCTTTGAGAACACTGAGTTGAGATTGAAATATTAAATGGTAATAGAAATTATGATGGAATATTAATTCTCGTGAAATCCCCTTTTATGTTGTTGATGATTTGATGAGATTGTGAGGAAGAGTGTAAAGCACGAAGGGTGATGCCGTGCATGACTTAATTATATTGTGAGGAAGAGTGAAAAGCACGAAGGGTGATGCCGTATATTCTATTTATTTATAAGGTGAGGAAGAGAGTAAAGCACGAACTGTGATGCCGTGCAATTCTTAATTATAATCTGGTGAGGATGAGAGTAAAATCACGAAGGGTGATGCCGTGTATTCTATTTATTATTTGGTGAGGCTGAGAGTAAAAGCATGAAGGGTGATGCCGTGCAAGTTTACTTTCTGTCTATGATTGCTAAAATTATTGTTAATCACTATCTGTATTTGCCTTATTATTTTCCTCATTCCTTATGTTGAAAATTTTCTATTGCATGCTCCCTTCCCATTAATTACTGTTTACATTCTTTAATTGCTATTGTTTCCTGTTAGCATGATTCAATGTCCAGGTTTTATGTGGTGTCTTTTCCTAGCCTCATCAATAGTTCGCCGAGGTTAGGCTCGGCACTTAATCAGTACATGAGGTCAGTTGTACTGATACTACACTCTACACTCTTTTATACAGATCCATGTACTGGCCAGCGTTAGAGATTTTAGTAGCGGTCACTCATCATTCGGAGACACGATGTATATCTGACGTCTTTGACAGATTCCTGGAGTCTTCTCTTAGTTTGTAGAGACTGTTTTATTTTACTCAAAACATATATATATATATATATATATATATATATATATATATATATATATATATATATATATTTTCGTTCAGCCCATTAATTGTAACATTCTTAGAAGTTCGTGAATTGGGACACTAGACCCTGGGGTAGTCTTAGAGTTATATATATTTAGTTTGTGGCTCGGTTTATTTATTTGTTTAACATTTTATTTATGAGGTTATTCGCTGGAAATCATTAGACTTAATTGTCACGACCCAAATCCTAACCTAGGTCGCGATGGCACCCAACACTGCAGTCACGCAAGCCAACCTTATCTACTAGTGAGTTTCATGTAATTTACCAAGAACATTTTTCAACACTTGCTTAACTTAGTTTGAGGCATTAAGTAGAAACGGATAACTTAGGCAAATTTATACAAAAATAAATAATCATGAAGTCATAATTTACGACTACATTCCAAAAATAAAGTCTACTAGCGTGTCTTCCAGGAACTAGTGTCACAAGTCTACAGGCATCTAATAGAATAATATCAATAGAATAAAAGCCCGTCCTACTGTCTGAGTAAGTATAGACAGAAATAGCAAAAGAATATCTCCAAAGTGCTGCTGGAGTCGCCAAGAGAAGCAGCTCACCGTGAAGCCTCGACCAGTATAACTCAGGAACGAGCTCCGGACTGGTACCCAGATACACCTTTCTCAGAATCTGTACAATTAAGTACATAGCGGATCATGAGTACAAAAAACAATATGTACCCAGTAAGTATCATGCCTAATCTCGAAGAAGTAGTGACGAGAGGTCGACTGGACACTTACTAGGGTCCAAACAGTATATTTATGTAATAATGTAAAAGAGGACAACAAGTAAGAATGAATAGTAAGGATATAAATATCAAATCGTAAAAAAATCCAAATACGTAATGAAGCATCAGTTTACAGGTTTTCAGTTCGATCTTCGAGGATATTTCATAGCTCAACAGTCATAAAAACATCAGGCAAATAACATGCACATAGTGGAGTAAGGACATCCGGCCTGGGCCAACATAATAATAATAACTGTGCACTGCCGAAGGGTCGAACGACGCGAACCATAGATGCATCTATTAACCTTTCGTGGCGTACGGCCTGCTCCCATGAGAGTAGGGGGAATGAATCACTCCGCTCGCAGGATATAAATTTGCGAAGCGGTCTCATGCACACACAACATCTTTCTTAAATCCTTTTCAAATAACAATTCTTTTAAAACACCAAACTCTCGGTTTTTCTTAAAACAAAGTTGCATACAATGAAATTACAAGCATATAACTCAAGTTAATGAAATTCACATGACATGGTGTGGGCCTAACTACCCGTACATTTACAATAATAGTCACTACGCACGGGCTCTCGTCACCTCGCACATGCGTAGTCCCCCACAAACAATAACACATAATCATTTAATTCACCTATGGGGAAAATTTCCTATTACAACGTTAGAAAGGAGACTTACCTCGCGTCAAGTCTACTTCCCGGGTCAAGAATGCGCCCGAAACTCCAAATTCGTCGCCCAAGGACTCGAAACTAGTCAATTTCATAAACAAATCAGTCTACACTCCATAGTCCTTAATCCTCCTACTTAAATGATCATTTTAACCTAAATTGGGAAAAATCCTAAAATACACCTCCGGGCCCACATGCTCGGATTCCAGAAATATTTGAAGGAAACTATCACCCATGGCCTAAGGATCAATATTAAATAGTTTTTATATGATTCCTTAACAAACTTCTTGGTAATTTCCCATTTTTGTCAAAAACCTAAGTTTCTACTCTAACCCATGGTTTCTACTAATTGTTGTGTTAATCTACCTAAGAATTCAAGCATGAAGCTAAATTTATAGTAGGAATTAATTAACTCACTATAGCTAGGTCGAATACCCTCCTTGCATGCTCTCAAAATCGCCCAAAGAAGAAGAATGGTGTTCAAAAATGGCTAAGTCCCGTATTTAAAACGAAACTCACTGCCTACAGGCTTTCCGCACCTGCGGCTCGAGGACCGCATCTGCGGAGAAGGGGAAGGGGGCCTAGCTTCGCACCTGCAGAGTGGACTCTGCACCTGCGGCTCCGCTTCTGCGGAAAGGGGTCCGCATTTGCGGAAATGGACAACTCCCTCAGGAGTCGCACCTGTGACTTGACCTCCGCAGGTGCGGTCGCACCAGATCTGGTGCACCAACAGTCATTTAAGGCTGGTTTTTTGCCTCGCTCGATGCCCGGATGGCATCTGGGCCCACCCAAGACCCCATCCAAATATACCAACAAGTCCTAAATCATAGTATGGACTCGCTCAAGCCTTCGGAACGTCCGAAATAGCGCTAAATCTAAAAATCATACCCCAAAACCTATTGGATCAAATTCAAGTTCTTGAATTTGCTTTCAATACGCCGAACCTATCTATACTACTCGAAATGACATCAAATTTTGCGATAAAGTCATAAATGACATAACGAAACTATTCCAGGTCTCGAAATTCCGTTTGGATCTCGATAACACAAAAAAATTTCCAAACCTCAATTGAACTTAAGGAAATTCTTATTTCACTATTTGGCGCCGAAACGCCCCCGGATCATCCAAAACTCATTCCGAACACACGCCTAAGTCCGAGATCATCATACGAACCTACCGGAATCTTCGAATCTCGATTCCGGTGTCATTTACTAAAAATGTTGACTGAAGTCAAACTTGGCCTTTAAGGCCAACCTTAAGGAACTAAGTGTTCCTATACCACTCCAAACTCTTCCAAACCTCGAACCACCCGCCCCCGCAAGTCATAAATCAGTAAAAGCAACTACAGGGAGTCTCATTTAGGGGCACGGGGTCCTAGAACACAAAACGACCAGTCGGGTCGTTACATTAATTTACTTTAAATTTGTTTTATTGTGTTTAAATAAGTAACCAAAGGAAAAATAGCTAATTGAATTCTAACATTGGCCTGCCTAGCAAGTGTTGTGTTAGGCTCCATCATGACCCCTATAGTTGGGAATTTGGGTCGTGACAAGTTGGTATCAGAGCACTAGGTTGCATAGGTCTCACAATTCACGAACAAGCTTAATAGAGTCTAAAGGATCGGTGCGGAGACGTATGCACTTATCTCTCAGAGGCTATCGAGTTAGGAAACAACTCCATTTTTTTTATTTCTAGTATGTCGTGCGATTCTTAGTATCTCAAATACTGATTGAAATCTTCTACTCTCTCGTAGATGGCGAGAACACATGCTTCCTCTTTCGCTGACCAACACTTTGGTCCTCCAGCAGTAACAACTCCTACTAGGGGCAGAGGCCAAGGCCGCGCCAGGGGCCGAGGCAGGGGCAGGACTCTTCCCATTTCTCAAACAGTAGCCCCATCGCTGGAACCCCAGATTGATATTAATGAGAGTGTTCCATCTCAGACCGTTCCAGCGGGACCAGCTCAGGTCCCAGAGGGGTTTATCGCCACCCCGGTACTTCAGGATGTTTTGGTCCGTTTAGTGGACATTATGGAGAGTATGGCCCAGGCTAGCACATTTCTTGTTGCAGCAGCCGCATCTCAGGATGGAGGGGGGTCCACACTCCTGTTCATACTACTCCTTAGATTCAGACCCCAGCAGCCAATCCAGTTAGGGTAATTCAGCCAGTTGCTCCAGCGCCGCCCGTTGATGGGACATCTATGTCCACTGATGCTTTGTGGAGATTGGACAGGTTCATTAAGTTATTCCCTATTCTTTTCAGTGGATCCTCAGGAATATCTGGATATTTTTCATGAGGTATTGCGTAATATGGGTATTTTGGAGACCAATGGGGTCGGTTTTGCTGCTTTTCAGATGACTAGTTCCGCCAAGAAATTGTGGAGGGGTTATTTATTGACTCGACCAGTTGGGTCGCATGCCTTGTCTTGGGATCGATTTTCTCATCTCTTTATGGATAAATTTTTGCCTGCTACTACTCGAGAGGAGAAGTGTCGTCATTTTAAGCGACTTCAGCAGGGCAGCATGACTGTGACCCAGTATGAGAATCATTTTGTGGATTTGGCTAGACATGCTATTCTTTTGTTTCCTACAGAGAGAGAGAGAGGGTCAGACGATTTATTGAGGGCCTTGCTCATCCCATTAGGTTGCAAATGGCCAAAGAGACAAGGACTGAGATTTCTTTTCAGGATGCGGCTAATGTGGCCAGGAGGGTTGAGTGGGTTCTTGGGATGGGAGGTTAGGGATCAGACAAGAGACCTCGCCATTTCGGTGGTTTCAGTGGTGCCTCATCTGGAGGCGGGGTTTGTTTCAGTAGAGGCCATTCTTCCAGGCCATTCCATTGAGCACTTCAGGCTTCACATGGTACATCAGGTAGTCGCGGTTCTTATATGCCTCATTCTACTCAGCCAGTCTACGGTGCACCATCAGCTCCTATCAGTGCACCTCCTCTCCAGAGTGTTCAGGGTAGTTATACTGGTCGACTGGGTCAGTTTGCCGGCCATCAGTCTCAGTAGCCGAGGTCTTGTTACACTTGTGGTGACCCGAGGTACATTTCCAGATATTGTCCTCGCGCGTTGGATAATTCTCAGTATTCGAATTCTCGAGCTATCGTTCCAGCACTGCCTGCCCAGCCAGCCAGGGTTAGGGGTCAGGTAGCCAGAGGTAGAGGATAGATTGTTAGAGGTGGAGGTCAGGCAGCTAGGGGTGGAGGCCAACCCGCTAGAGGTGGAGCTCCGCCCATCTGAGGTCCTCCCAGAGACGTGGTTCGGGGTGGTGGAGCCCAGCCTCGATTATATGCATTTCCAGTTAGACCCGAGGCGAAGTCCTCCGATGCTGTTATCACAGGTGTCGGTTTTGTTTGATCCGGGGTATACTTATTCTTATGTTTTATCCTATTTTGCCTCGTATTTGATTGTGTCCCACGATTCTTTGAGTGTCCCTATTTATGTGTCTACGCCGGTGGGGGATTCTTTTGTTTTAGATTGTGTATATCGTTCGTGCGTAGTAGTTATTGAGGGTCTTGAAACTAGTGTAGATCTCTTGCTTCTTGACATGGTCGATTTTGATGTTGTATTGGGAATGGATTGGTTGTTGCCTTATTATGCCATCTTGGACTGTCACGCCAAGACAGTTACTTTAGCCTTGCCAGGGTTGCCTCGATTAGAATGGAAAGGGAGTCCTAGTCATTCTCCTAGCAGAGTGATTTCTTATGCCTAGGATCATCACATGGTTGAAAAGGGGTGTTTGAATTATTTATCTCATATTCGTGACTCTGAGGCCGAGGTTCCTTCTATAGATTCAGTTCCTATTATTCGTGAGTTTCCCAAGGTATTTCCTTCAGACCTGCAGGAAATGCCACTCGATAGGGATATCGATTTTTATATTGATGTTGCTCGGGCACTCAACCCATTTCTATTCCTCCATACCGGATGGCCCAACTAGAATTGAAAGAGCAGTTGCAAGACCTGCTTGATAAGGGTTTCGTCAGGCCTAGTGTCTCTCCCTGAGTTGCACCGATCTTGTTCATAAAGAAGAAGGATGGATCGATGAGGATGTGTATAGATTACCGGCAGTTGAATAAAGTTACTACCAAAAATAAGTATCCATTGCCAAGAATTGATGATATATTTGATCAGCTTCTGGGTGCTAGGGTGTTTTTGAAAATTGATTTGAGATCAGGCTACCATTAGTTGAGGATTAGGGCGTTAGATGTTCCTAAGATAGCCTTTCGGTCAAGGTATGGCACTATGAATTTTTGGTGATGTCTTTTTGCTTGGCTAATGCCCCAACAACCTTTATGGATTTGATGAATCGAGTTTTCAAGCCTTATATGGATTCCTTCATAATTGTGTTCATTGATGATATTCTTATATACTCCCGCAGTCGGGATGAGCATGAGCAGCACCTCCGTATAGCACTCCTGACTTTGAGGGATAATCAGTTGTATGCAAAATTTTCAAAGTGTAAATTCTGGTTAGATTCAGTAGATTTCTTGGGTCACGTCGTATCAGCAGAGGGTATTCAGGTAGATTCTAAGAAAACAGAGGTAACCAAGAACTGCCCTAGACCCACTTCAGCCACGGAAATCAGGAACTACTTGGGTTTGGCGGAATACTACCGTCGTTTTATGGAGGGGTTCTCATCTATAGAAGCCCCGATGACAAGATTGACTCAGAAGGGTGCCCCATTTAAATGGTCAGATGAGTGTGAGGCGAGCTTCCAGAAGCTCAAGACAACCTTGACTTCTGTACCGGTATTGGTGTTACCATCATGTTCAGGATTTTTCACGGTATATTATGATGCTTCCCGTGTTGGGTTGGGAGCGGTATTGATGCAAGAGGCATGGTGATCTGCGTCTCGACAGTTAAAGATTCATGAGAAGAATTATCCTATTCATGACTTAGAGTTGGCAACAAATGTTCATGCATTGAAAATATGGAGGCACTATCATTATGGCATGCCATATGAGGTTTACAGGGATAATCGTAGCCTCCAGTACTTGTTCAAGGAAAAGGATCTTAATTTGAGACAGAGGATATGGTTAGAGTTATTGAAAGATTATGATGTCACTATATTGTATCATCCGGGAAAGACCAATGTGGTGGCTGATGCATTGAGTAGAAAAGCAGTAAGTATGAGCAGCCTTGCATGTATTCCAGTTAGTGAGAGACCAATAGTTTCAGACATTCATACGTTGCTAATCAGTTCGTGAGGTTGGATATTTTTCCCAGCCATATTCTAGCTTGTATAGGTCTTCCTTATTCGAGCGTATCAGAGATCGGTAGGATGATGACCTGCATTTGATGGTCCTTAAGGACACAGTCCGGCACGGTGGTGCAATAAATTTACAGTTGGAGATGAGGGTGTTTGAGGATGCAGGGTCGTATATATGTGCCTAACGTTGAGGGCCTTCGTGAGTTGATCCTTGAGGAGGCTCAAATTTCTAAGTATTCTATTCACCCAGGTGTTGCCAAGATGTACCAGGACCTACGACAACACTAATGGTGGCGAAGGATGAAGAAGGATATTGTGGCTTATGTGGCTCGTTATTTGAATTGCCAACAGGTGAAATATGAGCATCAAAGACCAGGTGGTTTACTTCAACAAATAGATATTGTGGATAGGTTGACTAAATCAGCACATTTCATTCAAGTGGCAAGTACTTACACTTCTGAGCGGTTGGCAGAGATTTATATTCGAGAGATTTTTCGCCTTCACGGTGTGCCCGTGTCTATCATTTCTGATCAAGGTATGCAGTTTACCTCACACTTTTGGAGGGCAGTTCAGCGAGAGTTGGGTACCCGAGTTGAGCTGAGCACCACATTTCATCCTCAGACGGACGGGCAGTCCAAGCGTACTATTCAGATTTTAGAGGATATGTTCCGTACTTGTGTTATTGACTTTGGAGGTTCTTGGGATCAGTTCTTGCTGTTAGCGGAGTTTGTCTACAATAATAGTTATCAATCGAGCATTCAGATGGCTCCTTATGAGGCATTATATGGTAGACGGTGCAGATCGCCTAGTTGGATGGTTTGAGCCGGGAGAGGCTCGGTTGTTGGGCACAAACTTAGTTCAAGAGGCCTTAGATAAGGTAAAGATTATTTAGGAGAGATTTCGTGCAGCTCAGTCTAGGCAAAAGAGTTATGCCGATCGTAAGGTTCGTGATGTGGCATTCATGGTTGGGGAGAGAGTATTGCTTCGGGTATCGCCCATGAAGGGTGTTATGAGATTTAGGAATAAGGGAAAGTTGAGCCCTAGGTATATCGGGCCTTTTGATATTATTGATTGAGTGGAAGAGGTAGCTTATAGACTTGCGTTGCCTCCAAAGTTATCCTCAGTTCATCCGGTATTCCATGTGTCGATGCTTCGGAAATATCATGGTGACCTGTCCCACGTGTTAGATTTCAGTTCTGTCAAATTGGACAAGGACTTGACTTATGAGGAGGAGCCGGTAGCCATTTTAGACCGATAGGTTCATCTGTTAAGGTCTAAGAGTTACCCATCAGTTCGAGTGCAGTAGAAAGGTCAACCCGTTGAGGCAGCTACTTGGGAGTCCGAGTCGGACACGCAGAGTAAATATCCACAATTGTTTGCCAATTCGGGTAATCTTCTATGTCTGTTCGAGGACGAACGTTTGTTTTAGAAGTGGAGATTGTGATGACCAAAGGGGTCATTTTATGAATTAAGATTTTGTTCTGGCTTATTAGCCATAAAAAGATTTAATTTTAACTACCTCGATTTGCATGCGCAGTCCAGGCGTGAAACCGGAAAGCTTTTATAAGAAAATATAAGAAATACTAATTTTTAGAGTTTAAAGTTTGGTTTTAGTTGACTTGAGTCAAACTTTTGGGTAAATGGACCCGGATCTGTGTTCTGATGATCCCGGGATGTCCGCAGTAAAATATGGGACTTGGGCGTATGCCCGGAATTGAATTCCGAGGTCCCGAGCCTTAGAAATCAATTTTTGAAAGAAATTGTTTTGCTGAATTATTAATGAAATAAATAAAAGAATTAATGTTTGAAACCATTGGTATCGGGCACGTATTTTGGTTCCGGAGCCCGGTACAGATTCATTATAGTATTTAAAGGCTATCTGTGAAATTTGGTGAGAAACGAAGTTTATTTGACATGATTCGGACGTCCAGTTGAGAAATAGTGAACTTTCAGTGTTCTTGAGAAAAATGATGAGTTTTGAGGTGTAGTTCATAGTCTTACATGTTATTTTTATGATTTGATCACACGAGCAAGTCCGTATGATATTTTTAGACTTGCGTGCATGTTTAGTTTTGTGATGACCCAAAGAGTCATCTTACAGATTAAGACTCCATTACTGTCTCATTAGCCTTAAAAGACTAATTTTAATTACCTCGATTTGCATGCACATTCCGGGCGTGAATCCGGAAAGCTTTTATGTGAAAATACGAGAAATAGAAATTTCTAGAGTTAAACTTTGATTTTAGTTGACTTCGGTCAACATTTTGAGTAAACGGACCCGAATCTGTGTTCTGACGATCCCGAGAGATCCGCTGTAAAATATGGGACTCGGGCGTATGCCCGAAAATGAATTCCGAGGTCCTTAGCCTAAGAAAACAATTTATGAAGAAAATTGTTTTGTCGGTTAGTTCAAGAAATAAAGAAATGAAATTATATGTGAAAATTATGATATCAGACCCATATTTTGGTTCTGTAGCCCGAAACAAGTTTTTCATGTTATTTAGGTCCTATATGTTAAGTTTCATGAGAATCGGAGTTGATTTGATGTAATTCGGACATCCAGTTGAAAGGTTAGACAAAAAATAAGTGTTCTTGAGAAAATCATGAGTTTTGAGGTTAAATTCTTAGTTTTGATGCTACGTTGATGATTTGATCGCACGATCAAGTCCGTATGATGTTTTTAGACTTGCATGCGTGTTTGGTTTGGAGCCCCGAGGGCTTAGGTGAGTTTCGGATAAGTTTAGTCTATGTTGCGCCTGTTTTTTATGCTTCATCGCCGTTTGTTCAAGCATAAATGATACCACATTAAGCAATGAGCTCCAAATTTAGCTTTTCATCGAACCATTAGATCCGTATCGTAATTAAGGAGCCATAGGAAAAATAATCATCGAATTTGGACATCGTATGAGGAAGTTATGCCCCTTTTAGTGTCAGAGAAAAACTGCTGGTGCCAGATGTCGCAAATGCGAACTCCGGGTTGCAAATACGACATCTGCAGCCTATTAAATTAGATTTTTGACGGGATTTCCACCCAGTTTTCAATTCTCTCAAACCCTAAACCTCCATAGGAGATTTTTCAAAGACCCAAACTTCTCCAAATCATTGGTAAGTGATCTTTAACTAATTTCTTTCATTCCTTAACAACTTTTAACAAGATTTCAACTTAGAATATAGAGTTTTCATGGGAAAAAATTGGGATTTTTTGGTAGAACTTAGGAATTTCAAATTTTGGGGAATTGGACCGCGAATTGAGGTCGAATTCCAGTACCAATTGCATATCCGGGCTCCGGGGAGATTGGGTAAATGGGTTTTTAATCCGAACCTCGAGTTTAGACCAAGCGAGTCCGGGGTCGATATTTAAATTTGGATAGGAAAACATAGGAGAAACATTGTTTTTTTCAATAAATTTGATTCCTTTAGGCTATAATTGATGATGGTGAACCAATTGTGATTAGATTTGAGCGGAATAGAGGCAAATTCTAAAGGAAAAGCTGTGCTAGGGCAGCGATTTGCTTGTGACACCGAGGTAAATATTTGGTTTAACCTTGACTTGAGGTAATAGGAATCCCCAACTTGATTGTTATGTGAAATTGCTTATGTGTTGTGTATAGGTGAGGTGACGAGTACCTATGCACTACTAACTGTTTTATGATTATTGAGGTTTACATGGCTATTTGGTTTCATTAGATTATTTCCAATTGTTGTTGCAAGTGTGTTAAAAGTGTTGGTTGTTCTCTTTTTTATGTCATGGTACATAAAGACTGAGTTGGGTTGACAGCGTTACGGTGTTTACATATATTCTGGTTGGTTTCATTGTGAAATGATATTGGTTAAAGATTACGAGCTATATTGTTTTCTGTTTACAATTGTTGAGATAAAGTATTGTGAAAGGCTTGGCCTGAATTGTGGAAGTTTTGATAAATAAATAAATGATAGTGATAAGGGTGGACAAGTGAAATAAATGATAGTGATAAGGGTGGACAAGTGAAATAAATGATAGTGATAAGGGTGGACAGGTGAAATAAATGATAGTGATAAAGGTGGACAGGTGAAATAATTGATAGTGATAAAGGTGGACAGGTGGGATCGGATTGCACGCTGCAACAAGTAATTGATAAGGGTGGACACTTATGTTTTACTGGATTTCAAAAATGTTTTACTGGTTTTTGAAACTCAAGTATTTGAAACTTACAGATTTGAAAACTTACTGTTTTACTCTATTATTCTTCGTATTTCGTACTTACTTCTATTTTGAAAGTCATAACTGTGGAAGTGTTAGAAATCTATGTGAGATGTTGGTTACAGCTGAGGCCTGGAATAGGCGACTGAGTTATTGTACTTATTGTTGCAGTTTATCTTTCTTGTTTGTGTAAAATTGTTTTCTTGCTTTATTATATTAAGTTATAATTTCCCCGCCTTAGCCACATCACTACCTCGTCGAGGTTAGGCTCGGCACTTACTCAGTACATGGGGTCGGTTGTACTGATACTATACTCTGCACTCTTTTGTGCAGTTCCAGGTACTGGTCAGAGTTAGGAGATTTTAGTAGCTGATGTCATTGCTCGGAGAAACGAGGTAGATCTGCTAGCGTCCGCAGAATTCTGGAGTCTTCACTTATTTTCGGACGTTGTTTTACTTCTCTCAAAACAGTTATACAATTCTTTCAGCCCATTATTTGTAGCATTCTTAGTAGTTCGTGAATTATGACACCAGACCCTGGTATGGTCTTATGATTATTTATTTAGTTAGAGGCCCGGTTCGGTTATTCAATTATTGTTTTATTTGTGGAATTATGCAAATGGCAGTAATAAAGCCTAGTTTATTTAGAATTGTTTTGTTACGGTTGAATGGATTTTTAATGGAAATTAACTAAGTAAATTTTAACCTCTACTTGCCTAGCAAGTGTAGTATTAGGCGCCATCACGATCCCGAGGGTTGGGAATTTGGGTCGTGGCAAGTTGGTATCAGAGCCCTAGGTTGCTTAGGACTCACAGTTCACGAACAAGCTTAATAGAGTCTGAAGGATCGGTACGGAGACGACTGTACTTATCTCTTAGAGGCTATCAAGTCAGGAACAAACTCCATTTTTATTCTCTTCTACTCTATCGTGCGGATCTCGTTACCTCTAGCATTGAATGAATCCTTCTACTCACTTGCAAATGGCGGGAATGCGTGCTTTTCTCCTGCGGACCAACATATCAGGTTCTCCCGCAACACCAGTTCTGAACAACAGATGAAGCAAGAAAACTTCCAATAAATAACCCCACTCATGGCACGTGAAAACTCAAGTGGAATCAGTGAATCTGAAAAGGGAACCACATATAACCTGAGAAACTATTGTGTGAATATAAGAGTAAGAATTCATACGGGAGATTGTGTGATAATAGTCCTTGCTTCAACCATTTCTTTCCTTTAAAAAACAAGCCACAAGCCAGTACGGAAATAAATCATGTTGGCATTAAACAAGCCACCAAGTAAGCCCATGGGCACAACCTCATTGTAAACCTTACAGTCCTTCTAAATTAACAGAATTATATGTCGCCCCCCCCCCCCTTTCCTCTCCTTTCGGGTCGTTCAAGATATTCGACATTATTGGGACAACTCGTTTCCTTTTGGGAAAGGTATAAGGAATTGAAGAGTCGCCACCTAACGATTTTAAGGTGCGTTAGGGCACCTACTACAGGTAATTTATAAACACATATTAGATAACTAGAGATAGGGTAAGGGCTTGAAATTACTTCAAGGGGAAGGTGTTAGGCACCCCTTAAAGTCCACAACTGTGGTTCCCGGCCAAACAAGCTTTGTGAATTTTAAAAACTTTAGCACATAAGCAAACAAAACATATAGGTAAACAAATAAATATTTCGGGACGATTCGCAGTCTAAGCACACATATGCGCTAAAGTTTGAAAAGATTTAAAGCCTAAAAATACATATACAAGTTTTGAAAGAATTATGATTTAAACACGCATATGTAAAGGATAGGGGGGTCCTAGGTCGTTTATCCTATAGGATCACATTGGTACAATGCCCGGTAATCACTCCTTATAAGAGGGGATACACGTTGCATTAGCGCACCGGTCATCATATCCATATCTACCCTTCCCCACCCCTTAACGGTTATTAAAGCGAGTTTTGTTTAACGATCTCTATGCGTGCTGTTACCCGTCCCTTTTTAATGGCCCTGGAGGGATTTAGGACCTCTACCTATAGGCAGTTCTAGACAGACCCCTAAGGATGAAAGGAGAAAATACTTGGCGACAAGAAAGAACAGATAGGATTTGAATAGATAAAGCAGTTAAGAGGCTCAGATTTACCTCCACAGATAAGGCACATAAGCAGCACGTCTCAAACACAAACAAGGGCAGTATTATTAAGCAGGATCCTAAAACATGATGTCTAAGTGAAAATCAGAACACAGAAGATATGAGACTTCAATTTTAATCTCTTTCCAGTTTTTTAAAGAGATTAATTACCTAAGGCTTGCTTAGGCATGGGATTGTGCATAATAATTACCAGAATTGCTAAAAAAATGGTTCAGAAGTTGTTTTACCTAAAAGCATGATGTTCTAGGTGTTGCAAAATACATGGATTATCACCAGTTTATTTAAAATAGGATGATCAAATATGAGACTATCTTATGTCCTTTTTCATGCATCAGTAGTTTAACTAAGTGTGACTAGGCGAGATCCTAAAGCATGGTATCTACCATGCACATAGAGATGCAGAATGGTTGCAGAATTCCTAAAGCATGATTTCTAAATGCACAGGAAGTTACAACATAATTTCAGGATGTGCAGGAGCAACATCTTTTATGTTGATGCTATTATTTAGCCCTGAAGTAGGATTTCTAAGTGATAAATAGGGTCAAATGAGATGCTGAAGCAGTAAACCTAAAACATGATATCTAATGCACATATAGGAAATGTAAACCTAAGGCATAGTTTCTACCCCTTGATATTGATAACATATATAGCTACCCTCCCCTTTTCACTAGTCATCCCCAATATCTGTTTACAAATAATTATTACAGACCAGCTGAGTAAATTACATAAATAGATAAAGGAATAAAAGAAGTTAAACTATAGGGAGCATGAAAAACAGGCACATATTCCTAGAACCTCAAGTGCTCAAATTTTTCATAGCCTTTCTCATATCTGGATTTTTTCAGAGTTCTCTAAGGACCTTAAGGGATCCCGGGCTGTTCTCACACCTAGATTTCACAACCATAATTGAGTAAGTGCAGTGTGGAAGGGCCAGACCTAGTGCACCAGAGTTCAGAGGGATCTCATCGGAATCCCAAGGCACTCATACACTGGAGGGGCAGAACCTAAGGACCTTAGAGTAGAGTGAGAGTGCTTGACATAGTTTTGAAAAGGTTTTAATAGGAAAGGCAGCGTTTGGAAAATATTTAGTTGAAACAGTTTTATAAAATAGGAGAGTTGTTTAGTAAAAAATAGTTTGTTGACAAGAGTAGGACAATTAACAAATAGTAGACTAATCAAAGCACAAACAAATTCAGCACATTCAAATCACAGTCCTTCATACAGGGGTGATGGGAATTGGGGACACATAAAACACATCAGTGTGTATAGTGAAGCATATAACAACAGGGTGCACAGAAGCTTTTCCAAGAGTTTTATAGGATTAAGAAGTTAATTATACAACTAGTAGTAAGGACATAGGGCATGGATCACAGAACAACCATGTGGAAACAAATTACACTGGACAAGTTAGAACACATAGTCAAAGTTACTGTAACATTGTACAACTTAGCAAAGTAGATCAAGAAAGAACATGAGTGAACATATTAGGCAAGCATCACAAGTGTCCATAGTTTAAACATGCTGACAGATTGAAACATGCTAGATAAAGCAGTATGTAGGGTTAAACATACTAGTCACAGGTTTAACAGAACTAAATTCAGACATGCTAGGTGAAACAGTAATTAAGCAATGTAATTTAGACATGCTAGTTACATATTGAACAACAAGATAGTAAGCATGAACAAGACTAAAGCAGTAATAGAACACATAGAGTTTGGACTTTGAAATTGAATCAGGACATACCAGTTAAGGAGAGAAAGCACAGAGTATAGAGCAGAAGTTGTATAATAACTAGCCTTGGCTTACAACCGGCTAGAGCAGTGAAGGTTGCAAGTAACAGATAAGAACAAAGAGAGCCTTTTAAGTGGAAGAGAGCTTTTTCTTGAACTAATATGTTCGTGTGTTGAGAGGTGAAATAGGGGAGTTTATATAGTAGTTTAAGAGTAGGACAAACAAGGTAAAAATAAATCAGAAGCCAGCAATTAAGGAAGTCACATAATTCAATCACATAAGGAGTTTGTAATAGACTCCTTTAATTAAGGGCAATTGACCAAACGGTAATAATCAGGGATCCAATTAAGGCAAGAAGTTCAAATCAAACCAAATAAGGGAGCTAGAATAATCTCCTTTAATTAAGGCAATTGATCAGACGGTAATAACATGGATTCAATTAAGGAAAGAATCCCAATCAAACCAAATAAGGAAAGTAAGAATCCATAGTTATACAGGAAATTAAATAAGGTAGGGATGAATAAGTAAGGTCTTAAACAAGGAAACAAACGAGAATTATGCACATGAACTTTTAATAGAGTGAATCAGTCAATCAAAATTTCACAGTAATACTGATTTCTTGGAAGAAAGATATCAACTGCCTCAAATAGATAATGAGCTAAGTAAAATTTCAAAAACACATAGAAATTAATCCGGAAAATTGACTCAGAAACCTAATAGAGATTAATTAGGGTAAAAAATCACAAAATAATGAATTTGACTAAGAAAAATCGTGTAGGTCAAAGATACAGAGTGAATCAATACAACTAGTAATATTGAAAAACTCAGAATCGTAGCAAAAAGAGAAACAATGCCACAAGTAACACGGAAATCCTAGAATCGAAGCAAAAAATATAAGAAAAAATAGAGTTTTAGCATAAATAGACTAGGGTTTAGGCAAACTCAACATAAATCGGTCAAAAGCACATAAGAACAGGAGATTAAACATTCCAAAATCGGAAAACTTTTGGAGAAGATGATTTTTCGTAAACCCTAGTTTTAGGAAAACGGACAATAACTTGAAAAACCAGGAAACTTTCAAGGAAATATGTGAGATAGGTTCAATTCTTAGATCTGTACAGATCTGAGAAGATCGAAGATAGAAATTAGGGTTTTGAGAAAATAGCATAGAGACAAAGACAAAGCTTAGAAATCCATAGGTTTAGGCAAAAGTAAGAAGATCTTACTAGAGATCGAACCAGAACGACCTGAAATAGGCAAGCAAAAGCCAAAGTCCTAAGTGGACTGACCCTGGTCCCTTGAGTACTTTAGAGACAAGAAATACCAGCATAAGAGAGCCATGAGAGGCCTGAGGGTGGTGAGGAACCACCATGGTTAACGAGGGAGAGTGGCGGCGAGGTGTGAGATTCGGGTTAGGGCAGAGAGAATTTGGCGAGGAGAGTGAAGTGTGACGGCGGAGAGGGTGAGTGAAAAATGAGACGGTTTGGAGGGGTCGTTTAGGTTAATTAAGGAAAGGATTAACCTGGACCGTTGATAAAAAATGATCAACGGCCAGGATTTGGGCGGAATTGGGTCGGGATAGGTAGGGGTTTGGGCCTGGTTGTATTGGGCTAGTTAATAAAGTGTTGTGGGCTGGTTAATAAAGGTTGCAATTGAAATAATAATAGGCTATTTGTTAAAATACCCAAAATGAATTAATTAAAATAATTAATAATTATAAAAAATTAATTTCATGCATAGAAATGCTTTAAAAAATGGTTATTTAGTATTTGAAATACAAAAGACTAATTTCTGGCTATTATAGAATAATTTGGACTTAATATGACTATAATAGTAATATTAAATCAAGAAAATATTTTGAAATTATTTGACGTAATTTTGTAATTATTTATTGGAATAAAAATACTAGGCAAATTAATAAAATATGTAAAAAATTGTGAAAAAATACCAATTGATGCTAATGCATGATTTTAAAAACATATATGCATTTTGATATATTTTTTTAGAAAAAATTGGGTATCAACAGCTGCCCCTCTTTACCCGGAAGGGGTGAAAGAGTTGTCGGGTAAAGATATGATGGCCAATTTGACTGAGCAAACGGTTAGAGAGATTTAGGCCACACCCTGGCTTCTGAGCTGCCTACATATTCCTGGTTTCACAAGAATCAGGCCGCGTGCAGTTCTGGATTCATCGGCGGAGTATACCGATGAAATCATTGCAAGAATGGACGCAATATCTAGGGATAAGTGAAGGAATGGTTCATGAGAGACGTCAGGTTTGATACCGTTGAGGGGAAATGGAGCAGGATCGCTCCTGCTGGGATATCAATTGCTTGTCGGGTCAGCTACAAATAGAGATAATACAAGCATATATTTGTGCAAAAATTTAAACATGATGCAGATTCCTGTCGGACCATGAAAGTTGTCTTTAGACGATTGAGGATGACGTCCTTTGACCATGACGTCCTGGGACATGAGTTGATTAATGAGATTCGCATGCCATGAAATGATGTTCTCGGGCCATGAAGATGGTGCCTCCGAACTATGACGCCTTTGAATAATGATATGCAAATTTCGAGAGATCCTCAGGCCATGACATGGTGTCTTCCGGCTATAAGGATGGTGCCGTTAGACTATGACGCCTTTGGACAGGTTGGCGATATTTCAGCCCATGAAATGCAGTAATGCGACTTCCACAAGGAAGAGCTTAGTCTTGGGAAATGGAGGGTAGATCTTAGCCCGAAATAGAAACGAGGTAAATAATGCTTGAGAGACAGCGCTTAGTCTCGGTGAAAAGCAAATTGGAGGCAGAGCTTAGCCTCATGCAAGTATGGAGACAGAGCTTAGTCTCATGTAGAGATGTGGAAGGCAAAGATTAGCCTTATGCAGAATGAATGCAGAGATTAGCCTTATGCAAGAGAAGGCAGAGATTAGACTTGTGCAAGATGGAAGGCAGAGATTAGCCTTATGCAGTTGGAGGTAGATCTTAACCTCATGCAGATAGGAAGACAGAGATTAGCCTTATGCAAATGGAGGTGGAGATTAACCTCATGCAGAATGCGGGATAAAGCTTAGTCCCATGCAAGAT
Organism: Nicotiana paniculata; assembly: GCA_005239505.1. Classification (NCBI taxonomy): domain Eukaryota; kingdom Viridiplantae; phylum Streptophyta; class Magnoliopsida; order Solanales; family Solanaceae; genus Nicotiana; species Nicotiana paniculata. The sequence continues at coordinate 49,360 of ML355514.1, forward strand.
GAAGGCAAAGATTAGCCTTATGCAGAATGAAGGCAGAGATTAGCCTTATGAAAGAGAAGGCAGAGATTAACCTTATGCAAGATGGAAGGTAGAGATTAGCCTTATGCAGATGGAGGTAGAGCTTAACCTCATGCAGATAGGAAGGCAGAGATTAGCCTTATGCAAATGGAGGTAGAGCTTAACCTCATGAAGAATGCGGGACAGATCTTAGTCCCATGCAAGATGAAGGCAAAGATTAGCCTTATGCAAATGAAGGCAAATATTAGCCTTATGCAAAATGAAGGCAGAACTTAGCCTTATGAATAAAATTAAATAGTAAATGACAGTAGAATTTCTTAGCTGGCAGCAGGCTTTGATATTGTGATTGTTGTGAGCATTGTGACTACGGAGCATTGTTTGTTCGTGCTGATAGAAAATGTCGAAAAGTGCGATGGTTTCGAGGATTGTGATTTTGAACATGTTAGTTCTTTGTTCCTGCATCCAAAGAAAATTGTGAGTTTTGTAGATGGGGGAGGTTGATTCGTGTCTCCGCTGGCTTTACTCGCTTCGCTCTGCTTGGTCTGCTGATTCTGTTTGCGTCACTGGGGTAGAGTTTACTAAACAAAGCTATATTTTGAAAATGTGCATGATCTTATAAAGACATAGTAAAAAATATATTTCAAGCAATTTAGATGAACCGATGACCGTGACATGGTTCAAGACATTGCAACCACTCATGCTACGGAATTTTGAGGGTCCTCCTCAAAATTCTGCCCTAGTTGGATGGTTGATGATTCTGACCATTGTACATGCTGCGATCGGCTGAACTTGATTCAGAATTTTGAGGGTCCAACTTCCAATTGTGGGGAAAATGAGATTTTTATTGAATTATGACCGAACCCATAGGGCTGCCTACGTATCCCCTCTTAAATGAGAATCAGGTCAGGCGTAGTTCAATTTATATTATTGAAGAAAAGCATACAAAGTTACACATAATATCGTTTGACTGCATCTGAATTGATTGGCTTTGGCCAAAATTCTCCGTCCATTTCTGCAAGTATGAGAGCTCCTCCTGTCAATACTCGGTGAACCATATACGGACCTTGCCAGTTGGGAGAAAATTTCCCTTTGGCTTCGTCTTGATGTGGAAAAATCTTCTTTAACACCAGCTGTCCCGGTGTGAACTGTCTTGGCTTGACTCTCTTGTTGAAGGCTCTGGACATTCTATTCTTATAAAGTTGACCATGACATATTGCACTCATCATTTTCCCATATATGAGGGCTAACTGCTCGTAGCGGCCTTTTATCCATTCTGCGTCGCTGGGCTCAGCTTCTTGTATGATTCTTAAGGAAGGGATCTCCACTTCGGAGGAATAGGAGCTTCCGTACCATATACCAGTAAATAAGGAGTTGCCCCAGTAGATGTGCGGATTTTGTTATAGTATCCCAGTAAGGCGAATGATAATTTTTCATGCCACTGTTTGTGCTTTTCTATCATCTTTCTCAATATCTTTTTGATGTTCTTGTTGGCGGCTTCCACAACTTCATTCATCTGTTGGTATATAGGTTGTGGAATTCTTGTGCTGGATTTTGAAAGTCTTGCACATGTCTTTCATCAGATCACTGTTGAGATTGGAGCCGTTGTCGGTGATGATTGACTCCGGAACCTCGAACTGACAAATGATACGGTCATGGACAAAGTCTACCACGACTTTCTTAGTCATTGCTTTGGATGATGCCGCTTCGACCCATTTGGTGAAGTAATTAATAGCTACTAGGATGAACCTATGCCCATTTGAGGATGTGGGCTCGATTGGTCCAATAACGTCCGGGGGTATCTTTATCATGTCTGCATCCACCTGACATTGATAGCATTGACATATTGGATGCAGTCTGTTTCCATGGTCATCCAGAAGTAACCTACTCTGAGTGTTTTTTTTGCTAAGACAAAACCATTCATGTGTGGGCCACAGGTCCCAGCATGTATCTCTTCAAGTAGTCTGGAGGCTTCCTTTGCATCGACACATCTTAATAATCCCAAGTCAAGAGTCCTTATGTACAGTTTTCTCAATTGAGAAAGAAATTATTGGACAATCTCCGCAGCGTGCGTTTCTGAGTGCGATTTTCAAGCTCTGGGTACTCTCCCTTTGACAAGTATTCCCTGATGTCATGGAACCATGGTCTTCCATCTGCTTCTTCTTCAGCATGGGCGCAATGTGCCAGATGGTTATGGATCTTAACTGGAATAGGATCAATGAAGTTCATATCTAGGTGTTGTATCATGGATGATTGAGTGGCCAATGCATCAGCAAACTCATTCTGAACTCTGGGGACGTGCCGAAATTCTGTCTTTGTGAACTTTTTCTTCAATTCTTGCACATGGTGCAGATATGGCAATATCTTGGAATTCTTGGGAGCCCATTCTCCTTGTACTTGGTGTATTAGCAGATCTGAGTCACCAATTACTAAAACTCTTGGATATTCATGTCTATGGCCATATTAATCCCTAAGATGCAGGCCTCATATTCTGCCATATTATTGGTACAGGGAAATCTGATTTTGGCAGATTTCGGGTAGTGTTGACCTGTTTCTGATATCAGGACAACTCCAATGCCGGCTCTTTTGAAGTAATGCATTAGCTTCTGGGCTACCCAGGTTAGAGCACAGCAGGTACGTTCCAGTAGAGAATACTGTGACTTATGTGGAGTGAACTTCTTATTTAGATAATAAATAGCATGTTCCTTTCTTCCTATTTCGTCGTGCTTCCACAGAACGCAGCCAAAAGCTTCATCTACTACCGCAAGGTAGAGTAGCAAGGGTCTACCTGGCTCTGGCGGGACCAAGACTGGTGATGTTGACAAGTATTCCTTGATTCTGTCGAAAGCTTTCTAACAATCATCGGTCCATTCGGTCGCAACATCTTTCTTCAGTATCTTGAAGATTGGCTCACATATAACCGTGGACTAGGATATGAATCGGCTGATGTAGTTAAGGCGTCCCAGGAAACTCATCAAATCTTTCTTATTCTTTGGCGGTGTCAATTCTTGGATGGATTTGACCTTTGATGGATCCAGTTCTACTCTTCGGCGGCTGACGATGAATCCAAGCAATTTCCCAGCAGGAACCCCGAACGCACATTTCACGGGGTTTAATCTTAAGTTGTACTTTCGCAGCCTGTTGAAGAATTTTCTCAAATCTGTTGTATGGTTGGTGGATCTTTTGGACTTGATGATGGCGTCATCCACATACACCTCAATTTCTTTATGTATCATATCATGGAAGATGGTGGTCATAGCTCTCATATAGGTGGCCCCAGCATTCTTTAGGCCGAACGACATCATCTTATAACAGTAGACTCCCCACTGCATGATGAAAGCCGTCTTCTCAGCGTCTTCCTCGTCCATCCAAATCTGGTGGTAACCAGCAAAACAATCCACGAACGATTGAAGTTCATGATTTTCACAATTGTCAATCAAGATGTGTATGTTCGGGAGAAGAAAATCATCCTTCGGACTGGCCCGGTTGAGATCTCGGTAGTCGACACAAACTCTGACCTTTCCATCTTTCTTGGGTACTGGAACGATGTTGGATAACCATGTCAGATATTCAACTACCCTGAGAACCTTGACATTGATTTGCTTGGTAACTTCCTCTTTGATTTTCAGACTCATATCAGGCTTGAATTTTCTGAGCTTCTGCTTTACCGGCAGGCACATTGGATTGGTTGGTAACTTGTGAGCCACAATGGATGTACTTAGACCAGTCATGTCATCATACTACCATGAAAATATGTCTTCATATTATTTCAAGAATTGTGTGTATTCCACTTTCTCTAATGGCGATAGATGAATGTTGATGCGAGTTTCCTTGACAGTTTCTGAATCTCCCAGGTTGACTATCTCGGTTTCGTCCAGATTGGACTTAGGTCTATTTTTAAAATCCTCAACTTCTCTGATAATTTCATCGGGTATGGTATCTTCTTCCTCTGAATCACTGTCCTTTTGTTGCGTTGTCACATTGCATATCACAGTCATTGGTTCATCAAGGCAGGAAATAGTAATGCTGTAAGATAAAATAATGAGAGAAAATGATAATAAATGAATAAAGATTCGTTGAAACATAAAAGTGATTTTTGAATGTTTTAGAACATTGGAGATTTTATTGGAAAATGAAAAAATGGAAAATTGAAAGGGAATAATCAGCAAAATGAAATAAACAATGCTTGTTCAGCCTTGCTACCCCGGGACTCGTCGGACCCTAGATGGTCTGATAGTCCAATTCCCGAGGAATGATCCGTTACTCACAGCTTGGATGGTAGGGCCTTCCTTCTCCTCGTCCTCCTCCTCAACAATAACACAACAGTCCATGTCACCATCTTCCAAGAATACATCCTTCAAAGCTGCTAGAGTTTCTTCTTCTTCTGACCCCCATATGATATCAACTTGCCAGAAAGTCTGCTCCAAATGTGGTATAGTGTCACGACCCATTTCCGGAGTCGTGATGGCGCCTGTCATGGAACCAGGCAATCCACCCATTTTATCTAACTAAATACAATTTCCAATAAAATATCCTTCTTAACAAGTCTGTGGATAAAAATAATAATAAATCAAAAATTTGGAAACCAGTTTATGAAATTCAAAACCCAAATCCTACAAACCCCGGATCCAGTGTCACACAGTCATGAGCTTCTAGTACTTAATACAACCAAAAAAAAATGACCAACATAGTCTGAAAATAAATACAATGGTAGAAAAGGAAGAGAAGACGCGATCACGGTCACCAGCTGCTACCTCGTCAACTCTGATGAAACTGCTGCTACTCACTGACCAGAGCTGAATCCCGCTGTACCTAGATCTTCACACAACGTGCAGGGGGTGACGTGAGTACACCATCTCATTAGTAACGAAACCAAACTACAGGCTGAGAGGTAGTGACGGACTAACCCTCCGATAATTCGAACAACAGTATATAACTTGGACATGACAGTAATATCTCAGGAAATAAACACGATGCATCAATATATGTCTGTAACTATGCATACTAGCATGAATTCATATAGAATCAAGAATGATGTATACTCAGTAATCAAACTCTCATAAGGTGGTCCACTCAGTACTAGACTACGGCCTCCCGGCCTAAGGAAGTCTATCCCGGATATTACATAAACACAAGTGACACAGTCACCAAGTACTGAGGAATAAGTCCGATCCAGCCCCCACGGAGAAGATCCATCTCCGGAACATAATAACCACGGATAAAATCCATCTCCGGAACATAAGACCCACGGAGAAAATCCATCTCCGGAACATAATACTCGGACAAGATCCATGTCCAGGGAAATCCATCCCTCAATATATGTGCGCTCGCTGGGGGTGTAAAGACTCCGGAGGGGCTCTTTTCAGCCCAAGCGCTATATCAAGCCAACGAAGGCATGATTCCAGGATCGCTACAGTGTGCAGTCCAACCTCATAACTGTCTCAAAACCAGGCTCCAAGACTCACTCAGTCAGTACCTTCCAGTCTCACTCACAATGCTCTAACATATAAAATCAGCCTAAACCAATGATAATATAGAATTAAATAGCAACTTACGAGACTGAGGCATGAAACATATACTTGAACAGGACTGAGTACATGAAAAAAATAATCACAGATAGAGACAACAGTAATTGATCGTTTCGGTCTGAACACATCGGCGTGAAGCCTTAACATTTATACTTAGCATGATTTCTATTGCGTTCAAGGTAATACCACCTTCAGAGTATAATTATCAACCTGAGAATACCATTAGATAGTTCCATGGGATGAGCCAGGCTACAATTATTCGGTAAACGCCCGCATGCCCGTCACTTGGCAAGTGCGTCACCTTAATTAACATCAACTATCAAATAGATTGGGGTTTCGAACCCTTAGTTCCAAGTTTAGAAGCGTTACTTACCTCAAAACCGGCTAATATACTACTCTGCATGGCCCTTGCCTCTAAATTCGGCCTCCGAGTGCTCCAAATCTATCAACAATCAGATGTATATCATTATAATATGCTAAGGAACTAGTCCCAATAGAAATGTATCAAAAATACTCAAAAATCCCGAAATTGGTCAAACCCGACCCCCCGGTCTCACGTCCCGAAACTCATAAATCTTTATACAAAACTGTTCTTCATCATCTCACGAGTACGTATATACAAAGAACACTAACTTCGGAGTCCAAATGACCCCTCAAATCCCATTTCAAAACCCTCTTAATCCCAAGCTCTAATTGCCCCATTTATACTAATTTTTCCCTAATTTTCCACCATAAATCCGACCTTTAATCACATGTAAGCGAGTTTAGAGTCCAAAAACCTTACCTCAATGAAGAACTATCGAATCCCCTCTTCAAAACCCTTCCAAAAGTTTCAAACCCGGATGAAATTTTGAGAAAAATGGCTAAAATTTGCGAAGGCACGCTTTTATACTTTCTGTCCAGTGGGTCCGCACCTGCGACCACTTACTCACACCTGCAGATCCCAGGTGCGCACCTGCGGAAAATCCCAAGGACTCTAACTTCCGCACCTGTGATCGACCTCCCGCACCTGCAGACTCTTCTCACTCAGCCAACTTCCGCACCTGCAGTGCCACGTCTGCTTCTGTGGAACCGCACCTGCGGCTCCCCATCCGTAGGTGCGAAAACACCAGCAACAGAATCATCAACAATGACAAAACCATTCCAAACTCCCCGTTAACCATCCGAACCCATCTTGAGCCCCTCGGGACCCCAACCAAACATACCAACTCCTCATATATGATCATTCAAACTTAGTTGCGCTCCCAAAACACTAAAAATAACATCAAAACACCAGAATCACATCAAATTCAAGCCTAAGAACTTTGAAATTTCTAAAATCCTCCAACGATGCCGAAACTATCCAAAACAACTCCGATTGACCTGAAATTTTGCATACATAACCAAAATGACATTACAAACCTGTTCCAACTGTCGGAATTCTATCTCGATCCCGATGTCCTATTTTCCACTGCCAACCGGAAATCTCCAAAAACTAACTTTCGCCAATTCAAGCCTAATTTTACACCGGACTTCACAAAAATATTCCGAACAAACTTCTAAGTCCCAAATCACCTAACGAAGCTATCCGAGACATAAAATCCGTATTCTGAGGTATTTTCCTAATAAGTCAACTCTCAGTTGACTTTTCCCATTATAAGGCTATCTTTAAAAGCTACATGACTGAACTCTCACTACAACCCTTCGATTTCAAGCCTATCGACTCTAACACATCAATAACAGAATAACCAACCTATGACAAGTCAATAACAACAATTATAATGCATGTTCAACAGAACCACGGATCGGGTCGTTACATTCTCCCCCTCTTAAACAAATGTTCGTCCTCGAACGCATCTAGAAACATACCTGGAGTCTCAAACAAGTGAGGATATCTTCTCCGCATCTCCCACCCGGTCTCCCAAGTAGCCTCCTCCACTGGCTGACCTCTCCACTGCACCTTCACTGAAGCTATCTCCTTTGACCTCAACTTTCTGACCTTGCGAGCCAAAATAGCCACTGGCTCCACCTCATAAGACATATCATCCTCGAGCTGAACTGTTATGAAGTCTAAAACATGAGACGGGTCAGCAACATATTTTCTAAGCATCGACACATGAAATACCGGATGAATACTCGATAGACTGGGCGGCAAGGCAAGTCTATAAGCTACCTCTCCAGCCTTCTGAAGCACCTCGAAAGGACCAATAAACCGCGGACTTAGCTTTCCTCTCTTTCCGAACCTCATAACACCCTTCATAGGTGATACCTTCAGCAGTACCTTATCCCCTTCCATAAAAGACACATCCCGAGCCTTCCAGTCCGCATAACTCTTATGTCTAGACTGCGCCGTGCGAAGTCGCTCCTGAATCAACTTCACCTTCTCCAACGCATCCTGAATCAAATCTGTGCCCAATAACTTAGCCTCACCAGGATCGAACCAACCAACCGGAGATCTACACCTCCTACCTTATAAGGCCTCATACGGGGCCATCTGAACTGGTAGCTGTTATTATATGAAAACTCCTCTAGTGGAAGGAACTGATCCTATGAACCACCAAAATCAATCACACAAGCCCGTAACATGTCCTCCAAAATATGAATAGTCCTTTCCGACTGCCCGTCGGTCTGAGGATGAAATGCAGTGCTCAACTCTACCTCAGTACCCATACCTCTCTATACGGCCCTCCAAAATTGAGATGTGAACTAAGTACCTCTATCAGAAATAATAGAAACCGGAACTACATGCAATCGGACAATCTCCTTAATGTAAATACCAGCTAACCGCTTTGAAGTATAAGAAGTGCTGACAGGAATGAAGTGCGCGGACGTGGTAAATCTATCTAGAATGACCCAAATAGCATCAAAACCCTTCAAAGTTCGTGGAAGCCCAACTACAAAGTCCATGGTAGTCCGCTCCCACTTCCACTCCGGAATATCTAACCTCTGAAGTAATCCACCTGGTCTCTTGTGCTCATACTTGACCTGTTGGCAGTTGAGACACCGTGCTACATACTCAACAATATCTCTCTTCATCCGCCTCCACCAATACTGCTGTCTCAGATCCTGGAACATCTTCACGTCACCCGGATGAATAGAATACCGCGAACTGTGAGCCTCTGCTAATATCAACTCTCGAATACCATCCACACTGGGTATGCAAATACGGCCCTGCATCCTAGTAACTCCGTCATCATCAATATTCACATCCCGAGCATCACCCCGACGAACTCTATCCTGAAGAACTAACAAGTGGCGGCCATAATACTGTCGTGCCTTGATCTGATCAAATACAGAAGACCGGGAAGCCATGCTAGCTACCACCCGCGGAGGGTCTGACAAATCCTATCTCACCAACTGTCCTGTTAAAGCCTGAACATCAAGTGCTAATGGCCGCTCTACTGCTGAAAGGTAAGCTAGGCTCCCCAAACTCTCGGCTTTGTGACTCAAGGCATCGGCCACTACATTGGCTTTCCCCGAGTAATACAAAATAGTTAATTCATAGTCCTTAAGAAGCTCTAACCATCTCCTCTGATGCAAATTCAAGTCCTTCTGCCTCAGCAGATGCTGCAAGCTACGATGATCAGTGAAAATCTCACACTGTACCCCATATAAGTAATGCCGCCAAATCTTTAAGGCATGAACAATGGCAGCTAACTCAAGATCGTGCACTAGATAATTCTTCTCGTGCACCTTCAACTGTCTGGACGCGTAGGCAATCACCCTACCGTCCTGCATCAAAACCGCTCCCAATCCAACTCTAGAAGCATCACAATAGACTGTGTAAGAACCCGAACCTGTAGGCAATACCAATACTGGAGTTGTAGTCAATGCTGACTTGAGCTTCTGAAAGCTCTCCTCGCACTCATCAGACCATCTGAATGGAGCACCCTTTTGGGTCAATCTGGTCAAAGGTGAAGCAATAGAAGAAAATCCTTCCACAAAGCGACGGTAATAACCCGCCAATCCCAGGAAACTCCTAATCTCCGTAGCTGAGGACAGTCTGGGCCAACTCTGCACCGCCTCTATCTTCTTCGGATCCACCTGAATGCCCTCACTAGACACTACGTGACCCAAGAAAGCTACCGAACCAAACCAAAACTCACATTTGGAGAACATTGCATAAAACTTCTCCTCCCTCAATCTCTGCAACACATCCCTCAAATGCTGAGCGTGCTCCTCCTGGCTACGAGAGTACACCAGGATGTCATCAATGAACACAATAACAAATGAATCAAGGTAAGGCTGAAACACGCTGTTCATCAAATGCATGAACGCGGCTGGGGCACTGGTCTTCGGAATATCAGAATCCCGAATCTTCAGCTGATGGTACCCAGACCTCAAGTCGATCTAGGAGAACACCCTAGCTTCCTGAAGCTGATCAAACAAGTCATTGATACGGGGAAAAGGATACCGGTTCTTCACTGTAACCTTGTTCAACTGCCTATAGTCAATGCACATATGCATGGATCCATCCATCTTCTTTACGAACAACACCGATGCACCCCAAGGAGACACACTAGGCCAAATGAACCCCTCATCTAGGAGTTCCTGAAGTTGTTCCTTCAATTCCTTCAACTCTGTTGGGGCCATGCAGTAAGGGGGAATAGAGATAGGCTGGGTGTCAGGCAATAAGTCAATACAAAAATCAATGTCCCTGTCAGGTGGCATGCCTGGTAGGTCTGCTGGGAAAATGTTCGGGAACTCATGGACCATAGGAACAGAATCAATGGAAGGAGTCTCACTACTAACATCCCTCACAAAGGCCAGATAAGACTCACACTCCTTCCCAATCATACGTCGAGCCTTCAGAAAGGAAATCACTCTACTAGGCACGTATTCCACCGAACCTCTCCACTCAATCCTTGGAAATTCGGGCATCGCTAGGGTCACGGTCTTGGCGTGACAGTCGAGAACCGCATGGCATGGAGATACCCAATCCATGCCCAAAATCACATCGAAGTCAACCATGCTAAGCAATAATAGATCTGCCCGGGTCTCCCGACCCCCAATAGATATAATACAAGATCGGTACACCCGGTCTACCACAACAGTATTCGCCACCAGAGTCGACACATGAATAGCTGAAATCAAAGACTCACGGGGCGTATCCAAGAAATGTGCAAAGTATGAAGAAACATATGAATACGTAGAACCAGGATCAAATAATACTGCAGCATCCCGCTGACAAACTGAGATATAACTTGTAATCACTGCATCTGAAGCTATGGCATCTGGTCTACCCAGAAGTGCATAGAAACGGGCCTGCCCTCCACCTGAGCGACCTCCCCCTCTGAAGCGGCTGACTGACTGACCTCCACCCCTAGCTGCCTGAGCAGGTGGTGTAGAAACTGGTGCTGAAGCTGGAGGCTGGCTCCTGTGCTGAAATGAACTACCAGAAAGGCGGGGACAATACCTCTTTATGTGACCCGGATCCCCACACTCCAAAACAACCCCTCCCAGCAATTAACGATGGGGACTGAAGGGAACCCCTGGAACCAGGGTAGTTGCTAGAAGAACCATGTGATGAGGAACCCTGAACTGATGGTGGCCGGGATGAGCTCTGGGCTGGAAGTGCACTAAATGAGAAATGGTCCAGATGAGAGCTATGGGGACCGTGTCCTGATGAAGCACCACTGTAAGCTGGACGAGCTGGCGGAGGAGGCCTCAATGGTCTGCCTCTGCTGTGCCGAGACTGACCTCCTGAGTGATAACCACTATAACTACCAGAACCTTGAGGCCTCTTGGCCTCTCTCTCAACACTCTCCTGGCGGCGCACTGATTCAATCTCCCTGGCTATATCAACTACCTCCTCAAAAGAAGCACCGGATACCCTCTCCCTGGTCAGAAAAATCCGTAGCTGATAAGCGAGACCATCAACAAATCTCCGAATCCTCTCTCTGTTTGTGGGAACTAGCCAGATGGCATGACGGGCTAACTCAGAGAACCTCATCTCGTACTGCGTCATGGTCATGTCTCCATGACGCAACTGCTCGAACTCTCTGCACAACTCTTCTCTGCGAGACTGTGGTATATACTTCTCTAGAAAGAGAATGGAGAACTGGTGCCATGTAAGGGGCGATGCATCAGCGGGTCTACGCCTCTCATAGGCCTCCCACCAAGCAAGTGAAGCTCCTGAAAACTGAAATGTCATGAATGGAACCCCACTGGACTCGAATATCCCTGCAGTACGTAGTATCCTCTTACACTTGTCCAAGAAGGCCTGGGCATCCTCGCCTTCTGTACCACTAAAATTCGGAGGCTGGAGTCTGCTGAACCTCTCCAACCTACGCTGCTCATCATCAACTAAAGCTGGTACCACATAATCCTGTACCGGAGCAATCTGCTACACTGGGCTTCCCCAGGTGTCTGAAGCCTCTGGGTGACCTGCTCAGGTGTCCGGGCAGCTGCAGTCTGGATGCCTCCCCCGGCCTGAGAAGTAGTAGCAGTGGTGGACATAGCGACGGCCTGTTCCAAGCTGGTGCACACCGTCAAAATCTGGGCTAGGGTCTCCTGAATACCCGGAATCACAATGAGCACTGTTGGTGCTTGAGTCTGCCCCGCTGGAACCTCAACTGCGGGGACCTGCTCCTGGGCAATGGGACGGTCAACAAGTGCTGCCCCGGCTGCTGTGCGGGCTGCACCCCTCCCTCTGCCACAGCCTCAACCCCGGCCTCAACCTCGGGCTAGTCTTGCTGGGATCTGGTCATCACTATAGGTAGCATGAGTCATCACCATCTGTGAGAGAATGATAACAACAAAAGTTTAGTTTCAGAGTTCAACAGAGTCGCACGACAGAATTCAAAGATGTGGGACTTTCCTAAGGTTTCTGTAGTCTCTCGAAGATAAGTACAGATGTCTCCGTACTGATCTGCAAGACTCTACTAAACCTGCTCATGACTGGTGAGACCCATCTAACCTAGGGCTCTGATACCAACTTGTCACGACCCATTTTCGGAGTCGTGATGGCACCTTTCATGGAACCAGGCAAGCCACCCATTTTCTCTAACTAAATACAATTTCCAATAAAATATCCTTCTTAACAAGTCTGTGGATAAAAATAATAATAAATCAAAAATTTGGAAACCAGTTTATGAAATTCAAAACCAAAATCCTACAAACCCCGGATCCAGTGTCACACAGTCATGAGCTGCTAGTAATTAATACAACCAAAAAGAAATGAACAACATAGTTTGAAAATAAATACAACAGTAGAAAAGGAAGAGAAGATGAGATCACAGTCGCCATCAGCTACCTCGTCAACTCTGATGAAACTGCTGCTACTCAATGACCAGAGTTGAATCCCGTTGTACCTCGATCTGCACACAAGGTGCAGGGGGTAACTTGAGTACACCAACTCAGTAGTAATGAAACCAAACTACAGGCTGAGAGATATTGACGGACTAAATCTCCGATAATTCGAACAACAGTATATAACTTGGACATGACAGTAATATATCAGGAAATAAACACGATGCATCAATATATGTTTGTAACTCTGCATACTAGCATGAATTCATATAGAATCAAGAATGATGTATACTCAGTAATCAAACTCTCATAAGGTGGTCCACTCAGTACTAGACTACGTCCTTCCAGCCCAGGGAAGTCCATCCCGGATATTACATAAACACAAGAGACACGGTCACCAAGTGCTAGGGAATAAGGTCGATCCAGCCCCCACGGAGAAGATCCATCTCCGGAACATAATAACCACGGAGAAAATCCATCTCCGGAACATAAAACCCACGGAGAAAATCCATCTCCAGAACATAATACTCGGACAAGATCCATGTCCAAGGAAATCCATCCCTCAATATCTGTGCGCACACTAGGGGTGTAAAGACTTCGGAGGGGCTCATTTCAGCCCAAGCGCTATATCAACCCAACGAAGGCATGATTGCAGGATCGCTGCGGTGTGCAGTCCGACCTCATAACTGTCTCAAAACCAGGCTCCAAGACTCACTCAGTCAGTACCTTCCAGTCTCACTCACAATGCTCTAGCATATAAAAATCAGCCCAAACCAATGATAATATAGAATTAAATAGCAACTTACGAGACTGAGGCATGAAACATATACTTTAACAGGACTGAGTACATGAAAACAATAATCACAGATAGAGACAACAGTAATCGACCGTTCCGGTCTGAACACATCGGCATGAAGCCTTAACATTTATATTTAGCATGATTTCTATTGCGTTCAAGGTAATACCACCTTCACAGTATAATTATCAACCTGAGAATACCATTAGAAAGGTGCCATGGGATGAGCCAGGCTACAATTATTCGCTAAACGCCCGCATGCCCGTCACTTGGCAAGTGCGTCACCTTAATTAACATCAACTATCAAATAGATTGGGGTTTCAAACCCTCAGTTCCAAGTTTGGAAGCGTTACTTACCTCAAAACTGGCTAATATACTACTCTGCAGTGCCCTTGCCTCTAAATTCGGCCTCCGAGTGCTCCAAATCTACCAACAATAAGATGCATATCATTATAATATGCTAAGGAACTAATCCCAATCGAAATGTAACAAAAATACTCAAAAATCCCGAAATTGGTCAAACCCGACCCCCTGGGCCCACATCCCGAAACTCATAAATCTTTATACAAAACTTTTCTTCATCATCTCACGAGTCCGTACATATAAAGAACACTAAATTCGGAGTCCAAATGACCCCTCAAATCCCCATTTTAAAGACTCTTAATCCCAAGCCCTAATTACCCCATTTACACTGATTTTTCCCTAATTTTCCACCATAAATCCGACCTTTAATCACATATAAGCGAGTTTAGAGTACAAAAACCTTACCTCAATGAAGAACTATCGAATCCCCTCTTCAAAACCCTTCCAAAAGCTTCAAACCCGGATGAAATTTTGAGAAAAATGGCTAAAATTCGTGAAGGCACGCTTTTATACTTTCTGTCTAGTGGGTCCGCACCTGTGACCACTTACTCGCACCTGCGGAACCGCACCTGCGGAACCGCACCTGCGGATCCTAGGTGCGCACCTGCAAAAAATCCTAAGGACTCTAACTTCCGCACCTGTGATCGACCTCCCGCACCTGCGGCCTCGCAGGTGCGGTAATTACCTCGCACCTGCGGACTCTTCTCACTCAGCCAACTTCCGCACCTGCGGTGCCACGTCCGCTCCTGTGGAACTGCACCTGTGGCTCCCCATCCGCAGGTGCGAAAACACCAGCAACAGCAACATCAGCAGTGACAAAACCATTCCAAACTCCCCGTTAACCATCCAAAACCATCGTGAGCCCCTCGGGACCCCAACCAAACATACCAACACCTCATATATGATCATTCAAACTTAGTTGCGCTCCCAAAACACTAAAAATAACATCAAAACACCAGAATCATATCCAATTCAAGCCTAAGAACTTTGAAATTTCTAAAATCCTCCAACGATGCCGATACTATCCAAAATAACTCCGATTGACCTGAAATTTTGCAGGCATAACCAAAATGACATTACGAACTGGTTCCAACTTTTGGAATTTCATTCCGACCCTGATGGCCTATTTTCCACTGCCAACCGGAAATCGCCAAAAACTAACTTTCACCATTTCAAGCCTAATTCTACACCGGACATCACAAAAATATTCCGAACACACTCCTAAGTCCCAAATCACCTAACGAAGCTATCCGAGCCATAAAATCCGCATTCCCAAGTTGTTTCTCAATTAGTCAACTCTCAGTTGACTTTTCTCATTATAAGGCTATCTTTAAAGGCTACATGACTGAACTCTCACTACAACCCTTCGATTTCAAGCCTATCGACTCTAACACATCAATAACAGAATAACCAACCTATGAAAAGTCAATAACAACAATTATAATGCATGTGCTACGGAACGACGGACCGGGTCATTACATATAGGTTATTCCAATGGATAGTAGGGACCGTGCCACAGAGGCGACTAGTCTTCATACTCCTGCGAAGTGTATTTGTATCCCAGCCCAAAAGTGGTGCCATGGTGCTTCAATTGTATTGGTTTTGACATCCCCTGAAGATTTTTCCCGAGTCCTCTGCCAGGCACGTATCCACTTCAGTTCAGTATGCTTTCGATCTTACTATCCCACCATTTGTCTTTATCCTCTGCATTGACCCGTTGAATGTGGTGTAGGTTTCTCCACCTAGCCTTCTTCCACCTTCAATCACCGGGATGGTCTGGCGACCATAAATAGGATTGCTTCCGTCTCCGTGGAAGACTACTTCCTCAAATTTCACTACTTGATGCAATGTTGATGCCACAACCCCAGCGACATGTATCCATGGGCGTCTCAACAACAGATTATAGGATGCCGATATGTCTATCGCCTGAATTCAATTTCGAACCATTTAGGTCCCATCTGCAGACAAAGACTGATTTCACCGAAGGTAGACCTCTGAGAATCGTCGAAAGCCTTTACATTCATAGATCCTTATTTGATCTCATGCAGTCCCTTTCCCAATTTCTTGAGTGTTGTAACCGGACAGATGTTGAGGCTAGATCCACCGTCGATCAGAAATCCTGGTGATGAAGCAGTCCTCACATTGCACAGTG
This sequence comes from Nicotiana paniculata, assembly GCA_005239505.1. Taxonomy (NCBI): domain Eukaryota; kingdom Viridiplantae; phylum Streptophyta; class Magnoliopsida; order Solanales; family Solanaceae; genus Nicotiana; species Nicotiana paniculata. Next base: position 65,444 of record ML355514.1, read on the forward strand.
ATGTGTAGTGCTTTGTTGTGACTTATCCCTTCAGGCGGTAGCTCGTCCTCGTGGAAAGTGATATTGTGACTCTACACCACTTGACCTACCATATTGGACATTTCTCCACTAGTTATGTTATTTGGCACATATGCTTCGTTCAGCACTTTCATCAAAGCATTCCTGTGTGCCTCTGAATTCTGCAGCAATGATAGAATGGATATACGGGCTGGAGGTTTGTTCAGTTGATCGATGACTGAGTATTCCCTGGCCTGTACCTTCCTCCAAAGATCATTTGGGCATGTCTCAATGACGGGTGGCCTGTTGGAAGCATTCTGTCTAAACTCTACTAAGTGTTCGGGTGTATAAACCCTGCCAGTCCTTGTCATCCCCTGTGCAGCCCCAACTTCTTCTATCTTGAATTTACTTTCCTTCTTGCTTCAGCCGTGTAATCCCAAGGTACGGCCTTGTCATTGAAAGGTGGCGTGGTTGACACTGTCACTGTGATTGGTGCAACTACTTTCACTTCAAATGGAATGGGTACCTTAGCAGGCGGCATAACTTCAACCTCGAACGGCAAATGTGTGTTTGTAGGTGGTGTCGTTTCAAACTGTCGTGCCCTCTCTTTCCTCGCGGAGATCGAGTTTATGACATTCATTTGGGACAACTCTTTCCTTTTGGGAAAGGGGTTTGTTTTTGTTTGAGAGTCGCCACCTAACGATTTTTAAAGGTGCGTTAGGACACCGAAGGGGTTCATTTACAACTACGTTTTTAACCTGAGATAGGGTAAGGGCTTGAAATTATCCTAAGGGGAAGGTGTTAGGCACCCCTCAGGATCCACAAGTGTGGTTCCTGGCCAAACAGCTTTTGTGAATTTGTACAACTTATCAAACAAACAAATAAAGGCTCAAATAAGAGGGAATCTAAGTCTTAAGCACGCAGATGTTTGAAAATACTAAAGAAGGTTAGATTTTGAAAGGATTACGATCTAAGGATATAAAGGGTATCCTAGGTTTATAATAATATGGATCACATCAGTACAATACCCGGTGATCACTCCTCGAAGAGGGGCTACACGTGGTATTAGAACACCGGTCATCATATCCATATTCTACCCTTTCCCACCCCGTGAAAGTAACTAAATCGAGTGTTGGTCTCGACCCTTATTGCTAGTTGTTACCCGTCCCTTCCTATCAATCCTTGGAGGAGTTTAGGACTTCTATCCTAGGAGGGAGGTTCTAGGCAGACCCTCAGGTTTAAAGGCAAAACACTAAGCGACAAACAAGAAACATATAGGACTGCAATTACGGGGGATAAACATACAAACAGGAAAAGCCTCAAGTACCTCCACAGATAAAGCAAATAAGCAGCGTGACTCAAACACAGGACTTTCAAAATGAGATGCCAATAAATGCTGAAAACAGTAAATGTAAGACCTAGGGAACATGGTTTCTAATGCATGATATTGCACAGATGAGTCCTAAACATGGTTTCTATTGCGCACATAGGGAATAAAAACCTAATAATATGCTTTCAACCCTTTTAATAGCTAAATCATGCATAGTCACCCCTTCCCTTTCCACTATCCATCCCCTAAGAGTTGTTTACAACAATTATTACAGGCCATTTGCATGAAACACATAACTGAATAACGAAAAGAAGAAGTTATACTATAGGGAGCCTACTAATAGGCCCAAGGTCTCCAGAAGTTCTCAATGCCAACAGCACGAAAACTTTCACATGATCCAATTGTGTTAGAGTTCCCTAAGGATCTCAAGGGATCCCGGGGAGTGCTCACACCTAAAGTCATAACCAAATTTGAGTAAGTGCAGTGTGGAAGGGCCAGCCTTTGTGTGTCAAGGTTCAAAAGGAGCTCAAGGGTCCCAAGGCAATGCTCACACAGAGGGGGCAGAACTTAAAGGTCTAGGAGTAGAGTGAGTGCGCTTGACATAGTTTTGAAAAGCTTTGAGTAAATAATTTACACAAGAAAGACTGGTTTTAAAAAAAGAGTTTTGCAAAAGGATTTTTATTCAGTACACAGTTTGAAAAAAGAGTAATGCAGTCAGAATAAACACATCCACATCTTAGGATCAGAGCAGCATACTAAGACAAGTTCAGCAACCACAAACAGGGTAGTGAGGGATTGGGGACATACAAGGCACAGAGTAATAAACATGTAACAGGCAGAAGTAGACATGGATGCAGAATCAAAAGTTCCTAAGGGGGTTCATGGAATTGGGATACATCATAGTATGGGTTTAGACTAGACATAACAATATCAAACAGCTTAAAGTAATACCAATAGAGGCATGCCCTAACAAAAGCTAGTGTACAGACATAGGGATAATTAGAGTCACATAGAAACAGGTTTCAAATACATAAAGACATGATGATTATGAAAGTAAAGCATAACTTAACATGCTAGATGAAGCCCCAGATTTTAACTACATGTCCAACAACAAAACAGTATATAGAAGCATATAAGAAACATAATGAATTGAAGCAGCAAAATAAACATGTTGGTTTGGGAACTGGGATTAAAATCAGAACATACCAGTGAAGTGAAGAAGACAGTAAACACAAAGTAGAATAGGAGCACAATAGTTAACCTTGGCTTGCAGCCGGCTAACTTAGAACAGTGATAAGTAGCACAGAGAAGAGACGAGAATCTTTATAGCTGAGAAATAGGTAGTAACAATAAGGTAGGAAACATAGTAGCATGGTAATTAAGGAACTCAGAATCAATTAATCAGAAAATCAAGGCAAGTACTCCCTTAAGTTAAGGGATTTCAAATTCAAACGGTAAAATTAGTAGCATATAAGGCAAGGAAAATCAGTACGTGATTAATAAGGAAAGAATCAAAGTTTATTAAGCATAGGGTAGTCATATAGGACTAGATTCAGAAAACACCAATTAAGGAATGATTCAGTAAAAATAGAGTACTACAACAAATAAGGTAATGGAATCAATTAATTTTAAACAGACGAGTAGAATTCTAGGGTTTTAAAAGAAATCTCTCAATCAGACTATCAAATAAGGAAATCAGAATCAGTCAAAAGAGATTCATGATTCTATATTTCAACAATATAGAGAAGGACAAACAGTCATAGCAAATAGGCAAGCTCAGCATTATTTGACGGAAAGAGGCAAGAGATGAACAAATCCAGATTAATAATCACACAAGTAAGCTAAAGACTCAATAAACACAAGCATGGTAACCACAGAGTCATAACAAGAACCAAGTAATCAGGCTAATACAAAGAACCCATATAAAAGGATCTCTAAAATTAGGGCTTTTTATCATAGGCGAGTTAACAAGAAAATAAAGCATAGAATCAGTCGAGATATGGAAAGAAACGGTTTAAATGTAAAGGAAAAAGTCAGTTTCAACGAGTATAGAAGAACTTTGAGAAACCCTAATTTTAAAGGAATTAAAAATGGTTTAAAGTTGATGATTTTTAAAGAGAGGTTTGAGAACAGTGTAAAATATAGAGAGAATCATACTTGAATCGTAAAAAAAAAAAAGAAGAACGAATCTAAGATATTTAAACAAAAATTAGGGTTTCAAAGGAAACTCAAGTAGAACGGAAGAACCTGTTGTAAACCTCAAGGATCATAACAAATATGGTGTGATTTTGCCCAAGATCACACCGGAGAGGCCATGAACACCCAAAACAACAACCTAGACATAAGTCAGCATGGCCTAGGGCCCTTGAAGGCCTCAAAGATGATGAGCAAGGTGAGGGGGAAACCGTTTGAGGCTTGGGGTTGAGAGGTGGTCATCGGAGATGGTCGAAGAGGGAGATGGCGGCTGAAGGAGGCTAGGGTTAGGTTGATAGAGGGGGGAGAGACGAGAGCATGTGAAGGCGGCCGGGGTTTGGGAATGGGTTAGGGTTAGAGGTCTTTAGGAATTAAAAAAGGAAAGGGGGTGTTTGATCAACGATCAAGATTAGGTCGAGTAGATGGGTTCCGGGTTTGGGTAGGTGTTTATAGAATTTGGGTTGGGTAGTTGGGTAGGAAATTGATTTAAATTTGGGCTCAGTTTGGGCTATAATTGAAAGCCAAATTTAGCTATGATTTAAATAGCCAATTTTCCTATTTTGATTTTAATAAAATAATAAATAGTTTTCTGAGAATAATTTTTCTATACCAAAATGATTAAAAACGTATAATTATCACTTTGAAAATATAAGGGTCAATTTTACACGCAGAAAAAATATTTATACATTAAACGGGCTAACATTGCAATTATATGCAATTTAGCTTGAAAATATTAAATATAATTTAAAAAAATGCATAAAAATTATATCAATTACATTTTGGTATAAGTATAGAAGTTGAATGAATAAATCATCATAACAATAATTTTAGAAATAATTATTGCGGATTTATGACTAAAAGGGGAGAAAATAAATCAATTTTGACCCTTAAAATTATGCGAAAAATTATAAAAACCTTGTGCATGATTATGTATGCATATATATGCTATTTTGAAGGCATTTATGCATATTTGAAATATATAGGACAAATTGGGTATCAACAGCTGCCTCTCTTTACCCGGGAAGGATGAAAGAGTTGTCAGGTAAAGACATGATGGCCAATTTTTACCAAGCGAAGCGGTATGAAGAGGTTTAAGCCGCACCCTGGTTTATGATTTGTCTACATATCCCTGGCTTTACAGGAATCAGGCCGTATGTAGTTCAGGAGTCATCGGCGAAGTATACCGATGAAGCTTTACAAGAACGGACACAATGTATGGTTGGGTGAATAAGCGGCTTACGGGAATGATTAGGAGAACTGGAAAGGGACCACTATTGCCGGGACGACCTGCAAATAAATAATATGAGCATATATTCTGCGTAATTTAAACATGATGCAAATTACCGTTGTACCGTGAATGCTGTCTTTCGACGGTTAAGGATGACGTCTCTAGACCATGATGTCCTGGGCCATGAATTGCTTGATGCAGGATTCGCAGGCCATGAAATGATGTTCTCGGGCCATGAGGATGGTGCCTCTGAACCATGACGCCTTTGAATAATGATATGTAAAATGATAAAAAGAGATCCTCAGGCCATGACATGGTGTTCTCGGGCTATGAAGATGGTGCCTTCAAACGATGACGCCTTTGGATAGGTTGGCGATATTTTAGCCCATGAAGATGCAATAGTATGATGCTAACAAGACAGAGCTTAGTCTTGCGAATTAAAGGGACATAGCTTAGCCCGAAGGAAAAGCAAAATAAATAGTGCTTGAGATAGCGTTTGAGGAAAAAGTAAATTGGAGGCAGGGCTTAGCCTCGAAAGGCAGAAAAGTAGCCTTATGCAAGTTGAAGGCAGAATGGTAGCCTTATGCAAAAAATACAAATGGAGGTAGAGCTTAACCTCGGAAGGCAGAATGGTAGCCTTATGCAAATATGCAATGCAGATGGAGACAACGTCTAGTCTCGGAAGGCAGAATGGCAGCCTTATCCAAGTTGGAAGGAAGAATGGTAGCCTTATGCAGAGATGCGAATGCAGATGGAGACAACATTTAGTCTCGGAAGGTCGAAAGGTAGCCTTATGCAATGCAGATGGAGCTTAGTCCCAGAAGGACGAAAGGTGCTTAGTCTCGGAAGGCAGAATGTTAGCCTTATGCAATGAATAAAATAACATACCAGTATAGTTTCTTAGTTGATAGCAGACTGTGGCATTGGGATTATAGCGGGCGTAGCGACTACGGAGCATTGAGGTATGTGCGAACGTCGGCAAGTGCAGCAGTTTTGAGAGTAGTATTTTGGAAAACGTTTGTCCCCTAGGCGGACAATTTGTTTAGGGATTTTGCAATCTTAGTGCCTGCATCCAAAGAACAATTGTGAGTTTTATAAGGGGAAGGTTAGTTCGTATCCGGGATACTTTTCTTGACTTGTTCGGCTTGATCTGATGATACTGTATGTATTACTGGGGTAGTGTTGCTAAACAAAGCTGTTTCAAGAACAAACATGCATGATTTTGTAAAAGCATAATGTATGATTAAAAAAGTAATTTTGGGATGAACCGATGACCGTGACACGGCTCGGGACATTGCAACCTCTCCTGCTACGGAATTTTGAGGGTCCTCCTCAAAATTCTGCCCCAGTATGATGGGTTGACGTTTCTTACTGCTATTCATGCGGCGATCAGCTAAACTTGCTTCGGAATTTTGAGGGTACTCCTCAAAATTTTGCCCCAGATTCCAATTGCGGGGAAAAATAAGATTTTTATTAAATTGTGACCGAACCCATAGGACTGCCTACGTATCCTCTCTTAAAAGGGAATCAAGTCAGGCATAGTTCAATTTACACCATCATTGAGAAAGCATAAGATTACACATAGTAGCGTTTGACTGCATCTGAATTGATTGGCTTTTTCCAGACTTCTCCGTCCATTTCTGCGAGTATAAGTGCTCCTCCTGTCAGTACCCGGTGAACCATATATGGACCCTGCCAGTTGGGAGAGAACTTCCCACTGTCTAGGCTTCGTCTTGATGTGGAAAGGTCTTCTTCAGCACCAGCTGCCCCAGTGTGAACTGTCTAGGCTTGACTTTCTTGCTGAAGGCTCTGGACATTCTTTTCTAATAGAGTTGAACATAACAGACTACATTCATTCTCTTTTCGTCTATGAGGGCTAGTTGCTCATAACGGCTCTTTTAACCATTCTGCGTCGCTAAGCTCAGCTTCTTGTATAATTCTTAGAGATGGAATCTCAACTTCGGCAGGAATAACAACCTCAGTACCATAAACTAGCATATACGGAGTCGCCCCTGTTGAGGTGCGAACTGTGGTGCGATATCCCAATAAGGAAAATGATAACTTCTCGTGCCACTGCTTGTGCCTTTCTATCATCTTTCTTAGTATCTTCTTGATGTTTTTGTTGGCGGCTTCTACAACTCCATTCATCTGAGGTCTGTAAGCTGTGGAATTCTTGTATTTGATCTTGAAATCCTTGCACATAGCTTTCATCAGGTCACTGTTGAGATCGGAACCAGTATCGGTGATGATTGACTCAGGAATCCCGAATCGACAAACAATACAGTCGCGGACAAAGTCTTCCACGACTTTCTTAGTCACTGCTTTGTAGGATGCTGCTTCGACCCATTTGGTGAAATAATCGATGGCTACCAGAATGAACCTGTGTCCATTGGAGGTGTCAGGCTCGATTGGTCCAATAACGTCCATGCCCCAGGCGGCGAACGACCATGGTGAGCTTGTTGCGTTGAGCTTGTTTAGAGGTATCTTTATCATATCTACGTGTATCTGACAACGGTGGAATTTTCGGACATACTGGATGCAGTCCGTTTCCATAGTCATCCAAAAGTAACCAGCTCAGAGTATCTTCTTTGCCATAACAAAACCGTTCATATGCGGGCCACAGTCCCAGCATGAATCTCCTCTAGCAGCTTGGATGCTTACTTTGCATTGACACAACGTAATAATCCCAAATCAGGAGTCCTCCTATATAGGATTCCTCCGATGTGAAAGAAATTGTTGGATAGTCTTCGAAGTGTGCATTTCTGAGTGGGATTCGCAAGCTCCGGGTAATCTCCTTTCGCCAAATACTCCTTGATGTCATGAAACCAAAGATTTCTGTCTGCTTCCTCTTCGACATGGGCACAATAAGCTGGCTGATTATGGATCTTTATGAGAATAGGATCAATGAAATTCTTGTCGGGGTGTTGGATCATTGAGGACAAAGTAGCCAATGCATCGGCGAACTCATTCTGGATTCTGGGGACATGCCGAAATTCTATCTTCGTGAACCTCTTTCTTAATTCCTGTACGTGGTGCAGATATGGCAGTATCTTGGAATTCTTGGTAGCCCACTCTCCTTGTACCTGATGTACCATCAAATTTGAGTCACCAATCACTAACAGCTCCTGAACGTTCATGTCAATGGCCATGTTGAGCCCTAAGATACAGGCTTCATACTCTGCCATATTATTGGTGCAGGGGAATCTGAGTTTGGCAGATACCGGATAATGCTGANCAGGCTTCATACTCTGCCATATTATTGGTGCAGGAGAATTTGAGTTTGGCACATACCGGATAATGTTGACAGGTTTTTGATATTAGGACTGCTCCAATTCCAATTCCCTTGAAGTTTGCTGCTCCATCGAAGAACATTCTCCAACCGAGATAGGATTTTGCAATGTCTTATCCTATGAATGGTACCTCTTCATCAGGAAAATACATTTTCAGAGGTTCGTATTCTCCGTCTACAGGGTTCTCAGCAAGATGGCCTGCCAGTGCTTGTCCCTTGACCACTTTTTGAGTCACATAGATAATATCAAACTCACTCAGCAGGATTCGCCACTTGGATAGCTGGCTTCTGAAAGATGTACTTCAATGGATCCATCCTCGATATGAGATACATTGTGTGGGCACAGAAGTAATGCCTCAGCTTCTAGGCTACCCAAGTCAAAGCACAATAAGTGCGTTCCAATAGAGAATATCTGGCCTCGTACGGAGTGAACTTCTTGCTGAGATAGTAAATGACTTGCTCTTCTCTTCTTGTTTCATCATGCTGCCCCAGAACACAGCCGAAAGCTCCATCTAACACTGCAAGGTAGAGTAATAAAGGTCTACCTGGCTCAGGCGGTACCAAGACTGCGGTGTTGACAGGTATGCCTTGATTTTGTCGAAAGCCTTTTGACAATCATCGGTCCACTTTGTTGCGGCGTCCTTCTTCAGCATCTTAAAGATCGGCTCACAGATAACTGTAGACTGTGCTATGAATCGGCTGATGTAACTAAGTCTCCCAAGAAACTCATCACATACTTCTTGTTCTTGGGCGGTGGTAGTTCTTGAAAGGATTTGACCTTTGACGGATCCAATTCTATCCCTCGGCGGATAACAATAAACTCGAGCAACTTTTCAGCAGGAACCCCGAATGCACACTTTGCGGGGTTCAGCTTCAGATTGTATCTCCGCAACCTTTTGAAGAACTTCCTCAAATCTTCCATGTGGTCAGTGTATTTCCTAGACTTGATAAGAACATCCTCCACGTATACCTCGATCTCCTTGTGGATCATGTCGTGGAAGATGGTGGTCATAGCCCTCATGTAGGTGGCCCCTGCATTCTTCAGGCCGAATGGCATCATCTTGTAACAGTACACTCCCCATGGCGTAATAAAAGCCATTTTCTAAGCATCTTCCTCATCCATCCAGATCTGATAATAACCAGCGAAGAAATTCACGTATGATTGTAGTTCATGCTTGGCGCAATTGTCAATCAGGATATGTATATTTGGCAAAGGGAAGTCGTCTTTCGGACTAGCCCGATTGAGATCCCGGTAGTCGACACAGACCCTGACCTTCCCATCCTTCTTTTGTACTGGCACAATGTTGGCTAACCATGTCGGGTACTCAACTACCCTGAGAACCTTGGCATTGATCGGCTCGGTGACTTCTTCTTTGATTTTCAAACTCATGTCGGGTTTGAACTTCCTGAGCTTTTGTTTTACCGGGGGACACATTGGATTGGTTGGAAATTTGTGAGCCATTATAGACGTACTTAGACTAGTCATGTCGTCATACGACCAGGCGAATATGTCCTCATACTCCTTTGGAAATTCTGCGTATTCTTTCTTTTTTGACGGCGACAAATGAATGCTGATTCGTGTTTCTTTGATGTTTTCTGAATCTCCCAGGTTGATGGTTTCAGTCTCGTCCAGGTTGGACTTAGGTCTATTCTCAAAATTCTCAACTTCTTTGACAATCTCGTCAGGTATGTCATCCTCTTCTGAATCTACGTCTGTTTGCTGTGTTGTCTCGTTACACATCATAATCATCGGTTCATCAAGACAGGTAATAGTAATGCTGTATAGGTAAAGAAATGAGAGAAAAATGATAGTAATAAATATGGATTCATAATGAAAATTCAAAAATGCTTTTGATAAACTGAACGATTGTTTTGAACATTTGAAGATCTTATTGCAGGAATTAAAATGCGAAAAAGGAAATCATTTTGTAAAGATAATAGTGAGTAATGCTTGTTTTAGCCTTGCTACCCCGAGGGTCGTCGGGCTTTGGTTGTCTTGACAGTCCAATTCTTGAGTTACCTCTCTCTGCTCAAAACCTGTATAGAAGGGCCTTCCTCCCCCTCCTCCTCGAGAATAACACACAGTCCATATCACTGTCCTTTAGAAACAAGTTCCTCATTGCTGCAAGTGTTTCTTCTTCGTCTGATCCATAAATAACATCGACTTGTTAGAAGCTCTGCTCCAGATGCGGTATTGGTTTCTCCAAAGGGTAATAAGGACCGCGCCATGGTGGCGAGCAATTTTTGAATTCTTCCCAAGTGTATTCATATCCCAAATCGAAAGTGGTGCCGTGGTTCTTGAGTTTGATTAGGTTTGGAGATCCCCTGAAGGTTCTTGCCGAGCCCTTTACCTGGATTGTACCCTCGCCAATTCATCATACTTGCGATCTTGCTATCCCACCATTTGTCTTTGTCGATAGTGTTGACCCGTTCAATGTGGTGGTAAGTTTCTCCACCCATCTTCTTTCTTCCTTCAATCACCGGAATAGTCTGGCGACTGTAAATAGGGTTGCTACCGTCACTATGAATAATCACCTCTTGGTGGTTCCACTCGAACTTCACTTCCTGATGTAGCGTTGATGCTACGGCCCCAGCAGCATGGATCCAGGGTCGTCCCAATAACAGATTGTAGGACGCTGGCACATCTATCACTTGGAAGTCCACCTCGAACCAGGTTGGCCCCATTTGTAGGCATAGGCTGATCTCACCAATGGTGGACCTCTGATATCCATCGAACCTTCACATTGATCGCTCCATCATTTATCTCATGCAACCCTTTACCCAATTTCTTAAGCGTTATCAACGGACAAATGTTAAGGCTGGATCCCCCGTCGATCAGGATTCTAGTGATGAAATAATCTTCACATTGCACAGTTATGTGCAGTGCTTTCTTATGGCCCAGCCCTTCAGAAGGCAGCTCATTCTCATGGAAAGTGATCTTGTGACTTTCCAACACTTGGCCCACCATATTAGACATTTCTCCACTAGTAATGTTATTTGGCACATAGGCTTCATTCAACACCTTCAGTAAAGCATTTATGTGCGTCTCGGAATTCTGCAGCAAAGAGAGGATGGATATTTGTGCTGACATTTTTTTTCAACTGGTCGATGATCGAATAGTCCTTGGCCTGTACTTTCCTCTAAAGGTCATCCGGACCTGTCTCGATAATGGGAGGCCGATTGGATGCCTGCCTGCTGGATTCATCCAGATGTTCAGGGGTGTAGACTCTACCAGTTCTTGTCATACATTGTGCTGCAATAGCCTCTTCAGTCTTGACTTTGCCTTTCCTTCTCGCCTCGACTGTATAGTCTCATGGTACTGCATCTGTATAGAAAAGTGGTGTTGTAGATATCGCCACCGTGATTGGCGTAGCTACCCTCACTTTGAATGGAACATGTGCCTGGGGTGGGAAGACTGCAACCTCAAATGGTGCGGGTGCATTCACTGGAGACACGAACTCAACTTCAATCGATATTGGTGCCTTTGCAGGTGACACTGCTTCAAACTCAAGAGGCATGGACATATTTACCTCAGCATCCTCAGAAGGTTGAATCTGGACTATGATCGAGTTGAGAGTGACTGCAGGTTTCTTTGGATCATCGCCTTCTGCGATCAACCGGATTGATCCCTCGGGGTCCCAATCATCTTTTATTTCAATCAAGTGGATAACTCCAACCTTATGTTACGAAAGAGGATTTTTGCGGATGTTTGGAGCAGATTCCTTTGCCACGATGACCTTGTTGTCAATCAGGGATTGTATCTTGTCCTTCAAAGAGCCGCACTCATCGATGGTGTGCCCTTTCATGCCAGAGTGGTATGCACAGGACTTGTTTGGGTTGACCCATTGAGAAGGATTCTCAGGGGTTGCAGCAGGGATGGGAGTGACATAACCAGCAGCTTAGAGCTTCTCATACAGCTGGTCGATGGGTTTAGTGATGGCGGTATACTGTTTTGGAGGTCTGCGATCAAAATTGGGATGAGATCTAGGGAAGTTTTGACGGGTAGGGGTGATTTTTAATGAGATGGTTGGGAATTGTAAGTGTGGTAGACAGGAGCGGGTTGCGAGTATCTGGGTGAAGCAGGTTGATATGTCGGTGGCAGAGGTGATTGATAAGTTGGTGGTGGAGCTTGGTATGAGGGTGGTTGGTAATTTGGGGTGGGTTGATATGTGAGTGGAGGTGTTGGGTAAGTTTGGTATTTGAGTGGGGATTTGGTTCTTTGTGCAACCATGACGGATCCCACGTCTCTTTTCTTAGACACACCACCAGACTGCAAAGCCTTGTTTGTAGCTTACAAGGCTTCAAAATTTTTAACCATACCGCTCTTGATACCTTCTTCAATCTAATTACCTAATTTGATAATGTCGGAGAACTTGTGGTTTTCAATCATCATCAACCGTTCATAGTACTGCAGGTCCTGGGCCCCGATAAAGAACTTGTTCATCTGCTCCTCTTCTAAGAAGAATTCTGACCTTATAAGCTTCGGAACTCCAGCGAGTAGCATACTCGCGAAATGTCTCTATGGGATTGTTTTTCAAATTCTGAATATAGAACATGTCTGGTGCGTTCTCTGTGTTGAATCTAAATCTGTCCATAAAGTCAGATGCCATGCTCACCCAATTCAACCATTTCTTGGGATCTTGGCTGATGTAACAAGACAATGCATCTCCTTTCAACCATCTTGTCACAATAAGTTCTCAGGTGGACCATTGGATCACCCGTACCATCAAACATTTCAAACTTAGGAGGTTTGTATCCCTTGGGTAGTTCGACATCGGGTTGTATGCAGAGGTATTCATAGTTCAACCCTTTGATTCCCTTGATTCCTTCGATGCCATGAACCCGACTGGTCAGCTTCCTAAGTTCTTTGGCCAAGTTCTTGATAAGCAGGTCCTTTTCATCAGACTCAGGTGTGTATGTGATAGGGGGAGTGGAATGATGCATGGTCTCCACGTAGATGGGATTTTTATGAGTGTGGAAATGGTTATTTATGGAGTTCTGAGGTTCTGGGATAAGCAGTGGGGTGTTGTTTGGAGTATGGTAGGCATTGCAGTGTGCTAGGAGAGTTTGGTTGTTTGGTGGGGTGTTGTGATGATGAGCTGCGGGATGATTTTGCTGCTTTGGGATGTTTTGAGGAGGTGTAGGATTCTGGATATTGACGTCTGGGACGTTGAGGGAGAATGACAGCTTTGCCAGATTCCGAACTTGATCAAGCTCTTCTTGAACTATAACAATTTCTGTTCCATCTGCGACACAGTTTCATTCTGAAGCCGAATACCCTAGCCATCAGTGGCCTCTACCCGTTCAACCACATTCTCATTTCTACTATTGCCTGAATTTTCCATTTTATTTTTGCCTTTGGGAGGACTAAGAGGAGGAGAGGGTGGAGGGCCCCTCGATCTTGTAAGATAGGATGATGATGCCAGAGTGCACGAACTAACCTTTGGGGAGGGGAATAAATAAATAAAGAAAAAAACAAAAACAAAAGTAACCAAGTCAGTGAGGATTATGAAAAGTATTGCAGTATTTAAACAAATAGTGCGGGAATATAAAGTGCGTCCTAATTTCGGGACCTCTTTTGTGCCCGAGGTAGGCCTAGCGACAAATTGATTTGGAGAACTTGAGATGCTCAATGCCTCATTTTATTGATAAGAAAATAGAAGAACCTCAAAACGACACTAAATAAACAGGAAATAAAGGTCACTAATGGCCATTGGCCTTATTACATTGATAAAGTAAAAGAAAGACATTCCTATATACTTGGTCCCAGAAGGACCTTCCCCAGACTCAGTACTTGCTTCCTTCGAACAGCTCCCCTAACTCGCGAAGCCCCAGAAACAAGTATGCTTTAGCTAGATGTCCTCCGTCAGTCCCTCCAGCCTTGTGACAGTCTTCAATCCTTTTGAGAAATTTTTTCTCCAGCTCCCTTATGCCTTGCTCGAAATACCTTAACCTTTTGTTGGTGCTGATAGCCATATCCTTCCATTCCTCGATCAATTTCTTGTTAGACTCATGTATTTCGCGGTGCTCATCCTCACACTCACGAATCCTCTTGTGCAGTTGGTTGTTTTTGACTTGTCTCTCGGCCTTTTCATCTATAACCCTGAGGCACTGAACGAACCCTGGCTCACTCAGACCACCCCAATTTTCTGCCAACCAACCAGAATAGAAAGGGGTACAACCGACATGGTATCTGTCTGGCTCGATGGAGTCCTTCTCCATTATAATCTTGCAGTGCCACATGTGCTGGCCTTGACACTTGTGAGTACTATCGTCATTTTGTAAGTCAGCGCGAAGATGGCTCATCTTGTCGACCCTGGGTATGACTTTCTTCCTACCGCTTGCCTCAAAACTCGAAGAGGGACGTAAGGGTATGTTCCTCTAAATCCAATTAGTTTTAGGAATGGTGCATCTCTGGAACGGGCGATGAACTCCTCTGTCGGAAACCACTCGAACATCCACTGTACTTGTTCTTCAGTCATATTACCAAAGAGCTCGACCCATCCTTTGGCGTTCTCAGGCTGAGCAAACATGTCGGGGATGTAATTCATTCACTTTGGGTGGTGGAAAGCGATGTGGTCATCCCAGACTCTTCAATGAACTTCTTGTCGGTACTCACCCTTTTGGAGATATTCCATGATCCAAAGCTGAAGTAGTAGATTGCAGCCTTCGAAATGTCTTGCCCCTCATTGACACTCTTCCAAGGCTCGATATATGTCTGCAATGATCATGGGCACAATACTGAAGGCTTGCCCATCATTTCCTTCCATTAGTGTCTTGGTTACCATGTCCAATCTGGTGTGGATTCTCTCCGTTTTTATGGGAAACACGATCAGACCCAAGAAGCAAAACATGAAGACGAATACCCTATGATGGATGTGTCCCAATGATGTCATGGAAAACTCGTCATGGTAGGTACGGTATGATTTTCTATGACCGTACTTCTCGTACAAGTAGTCAAAAGGGATGTATGACTTCTTTAAGCATACCAATTCTGCATTTTTCTTCAGACCCATCATTTTGAGGAAACCTCTGTCTGTGCGGTTTTCAGACATTAGCAACCCCGGGGTTTCCCATACTAGGCCAGCTAATCCTCCTATTTCCTCCAGCAAAGGTGTCATTTCAATGTCCCCAAAGCAGAACACAGACCTTTCACAATCCCAGAACAGGGTAGCAGCCTCTATTATCATATTGTTGGGCTGGATTTCTAGGAGAGATGGTAGATTGCCCAAGTATTTCCTGACGAGAGTTTTGTCACTAGAATGTAAATCTTCCCACCAACTTAGAAATCTTGGAGGGATATTGGAAACCATGCCGAATCTGGGGACTTCGTGCCTCATTTTTCTGCAAGGCAAACAAGGTTAGACTCTTACCCCCACCAGACTCGACTATTTAACACCAACAATTAGTATAAAGCATTTAGTTCTCCAAATAAATCACAGAACGTGATGATGTCCATTGGGGTTTAGGGAAACCCGGTGGACTTTTAGATAAGGCAATATTAAAAGCTACCGTGCGGACCACACTTTAGCCTGGCTAGGTTTGACCATTATGCATGAAACAACATAACGGAGTAAGGTTTATATGGGGTTTTAGACTGGTAAGATCGGACAACTCAAGGGGGAAGGCACGGAACCGTCGACTGCACCGCTGATCGACTAGTTTTACCGCAAATAAGCCTTTCTGAATTTAGGGGGTAATAATATAGGAAGAGCGCAACCACTCATCAAGAGTTTCTATAGTATTTTGTTTGGAACGAGTGGAGTATGAATGTTGAGCATGATTATGCAATAATTAATACCCATTAAAAATATATTGTCATGTATTTGCACGTTAGGAAAGCAGTAAATACAGTAGTTTATAATTCAAAAGCGGTTACAAAGGAAGGAAACAGAAAAACATGTCAGTTACTTTTGAAGAAAAATAAATGCTTAAAGAAACAGACAAGTAATTGCACATAAGAGAAATGGGAAGAGGTACAAATTCACAAAGCAATTTGAAAATGGTAAAAGCCTGAAAGTCCCCAGCAGAGTCGCCATGTTTTCGCGCTCCGTCTTTACTCGCGGAGATCGGGTTTATGACATTCAGTTGGGACAACTCTTTCCTTTTGGGAAAGCGGTTTGTTTTTGTTTGAGAGTCGCCACCTAACGATTTTTAAAGGTGCGTTAGGACACCAAAGGGGTTCATTTACAACAAAGTTGTTAACCAGAGATAGGGTAAGGGCTTGAAATTATCTTAAGGGGTAGGTTTTAGGCACCCCTCAGGATCCACAAGTGTGGTTCCCGGCCAAACAACTTTTGTGAATTTGTACTACTTAGCAAACAAACAAATAAAGGCTCAAATAAGAGGGGATTTAAGTCTTAAGCACGCAGATGTTTCAAAATAGTAAAGAAGGTTAGATTTTGAAAGGATTACGATCTAAGAATATAAAGGGTATCCCAGGTTCATAATAATATGGATCACATCAGTACAATACTCGGTAATCACTCCTCGAAGAGGGGCTACACATGGTATTAGCGCACCGGTCTTCAGATCCATATTCTACCCTTTCCCGCCCTGTGAAAGTAACTAAATCGAGTGTTGTTATCGACCCCTATTGCATTTTGTTACCCGTACCTTCCTATCAATCCTTGGAGGAGTTTAGGACTTCTATCCTAGGAGGGAGGTTCTAGGCAGACCCTCAGGTTTAAAGGCAAAACACTAAGCGACAAACAAGAAACATATAGGACTGCAATTAAGGGGATAAACATACAAACTGTAAAAGGATCAAGTACCTCCACAGATAAGGCAAATAAGTAGCATGACTCAAACACAGTTAAAATCTTTTAATTCAGATCCTAAAACATGGTATCTAAATGATAATAACAAAGACATATCTAGTTTTATTCCTTGTAACTGATTTCCTAAGGCTTGCCTAGGTGTGTAGCAGTCATGAGACAATTTCAGGTCATTATACCTAACAGCATGCAGTTCTAAGTATTCCGAGCTCAGGATTATTACTAGTTGATTGCGAGAATTGGGTGAGGTTGTTTTATTCCTTTTCATGAATCAGTAGGTGTATTTAAGCAAGTAAGATGCAATCCTAAGGACATGGTATCTAATGCACAGAGATGAAGAACGATGCATAATCAGAAGCCTAAACATTATCTCTAACTGCACAAATATGGCATTGTTTAGACATGGTTCAGGAGATGTAAACATGACAGGTTTATTAGTGTTGTTTATCCTAAACAGGATCTCTAAGTGTACATGGCAGCGTAGAGCATGATTGTAAAGTACTGGTTATTAGCACATTTTAGCACAGAACTTTCGAAATGAGATGCCAATAAATGCTAAAACAGTAAATGTAAGACATAAGGAACATGGTCTCTAATGCATGATCTTGCACATATGAGTCCTAAGCATGGTTTCTATTGCGCACATAGGGAATAAAAACCTAATAACATGATTTCTACCAATTTAATAGCTAAAGCATTCATAATCACCCCTTCTCTTTCCACTATCCATCGCCAAAGAGTTGTTTACAACAATTATTATAGGCAATTTGCATGAATTACATAACTGAATAACAAAAAGGAGAAGTTATACTATAGGGAGCCTACTGATAGGCCCAAGGACTACAGAAGTTCTCAATGCCAACCGTTCACAACCCTTCACATGATCCAGGTGTGTCAGAGTTCCCTAAGGATATCAAGGGATCCCGGGCAGTGCTCACACCCAAAGTCATAACCAAATTTGAGTAAGTGCAGTGTGGAAGGGCCAGCCTTTGTGTGTCAAGGTTCAGAGGGAGCTCAAGGGTCCCAAGGCAATGCTCACACAGAGGGGGAAGAACTTAAAGGTCTAGGAGTAGAGTGAGAGTGCTTGACATAGTTTTGAAAAGCTTTGTGTAAATAATTTACATAAGAAAGACTGGTTTTAAAAAAAAGAGTTTTGCAAAAGAATTTTTATTCAGTAAACAGTTTGAGAAAAGAGTAATGCAGTTAGAATAAACACATCCACATCTTAAGATCAGATAAGCGTACTAAGACAAGTTCAGCAACCACAAACAGGGTAGTGAGAGATTAGGGACATACAAAGCACAGAGTAATGAACATGTAAGAGGCAGAAGTAGACATGGATGCAGAATCAGAAGTTCCTAAGGGGGTTCATGGAATTGGGATACATCATAGTATGGGTTTAGAATAGACATAACAGTATCAAACAACTTAAAGTAATACCAATAGAGGCTTGCCCTATCCAAAGCTAGTGTACAGATATAGGGGTAATGAGAGTCACATAGAAACAGGTTTCAACTACATAAAGACATGTTGATTATGAAAGTAAAGCATAACTTAACATGCTAGATGAATCCCCAGAGTTTAATTACATGTCCAACAACAAAACAATATATAGAAGGATATAAGAAACATAATGAATTGAAGCAGCACAATAAACATGTTGGTTTCGGAACTGGGATTAAAATCAGAACATACCGGTGAAGTGAAGAAGACAATAAACACAAAGTAGGATAGGAGCATAATAGTTAGCCTTGGCTTGCAGCCGGCTAACTTAGAACAGTGACAAGTAGCACAGAGAAGAGAGTAGAAAGTTTTAGTTATGAGAGAGAGTTATTGAACCAGTGAGTTCGTATGTTGTGTTATTGAAAGACGAGAGTCTTTATAGCTGAGAAACAGGTAGTAACAATAAGGTAGGAATCATAGTAGCATGGTAATAAAGGAACTCAGAATCAATTAATCAGAAAATCAAGGCAAATACTCCCTTAAGTTAAGGGATTTCAAATTTAAACGATAAAACCAGTAGCATATAAGGCAAGGAAAATCAGTACGTTATTAATAAGGAAAGAATCAATGTTATAAAGCATAGGGTAGTCAACTAGGACAAGATTCAGAAAACCCCAATTAAGGAATGATTCAGTAAAAATAGAGTACTACAGCAAATAAGGTAATGGAATCAATTAATTTTAAACAGACGAGTAGAATTCTAGGGTTTTAAAAGAAACCTCTCAATCAGACCATCAAATAAGGAAATCAGAATCAGTCAAAAGAGACTCATGATTCTATATTTAAACATATATATAGAGAAGGACAAACAGTCATAGCAAACAGGCAAGCTAAACATTATTTGACAGAAAGAGGTAAGAGATGAACAAATCTAGATGAATAATCACACAAGTAAGCTAAAGACTCAATAAACACAAGCATGTAACCACAGAATCATAACAAGAACCAAGTAATCAGGCTAATACAAAGAACCCAGATAAAAGAATCTCAAAAATTAGGGCTTTTTAACATAGGCGAGTTAAAAAGCAAATAAAGCATAGAATCAGTCGAGATATGCAAAGAATAGGTTTAAATGTAAAGGAAAAAGTCAGTTTAAACGAGTACAGAAGAACATTGAGAAACCCTAATTTTAAAGGAAGTAAAAACGGTTTAAAGTTGATGATTTTTAAAGAGAGGTTTGAGAACAGTGTAAAATATAGAGAGAATCATACTTGAATCGTAAAAAAAAAAAGCACGAATCTAAGAGAGTTAAACCAAAATTAGGGTTTCAAAGGAAACCCAAGTAGAACGAAAGAACATGTTGTAAGCCTCAAGGATCATAACAAATATGATGTGATTTTGTCCAAGATCACGACTGAGAGGCCATGAACACCCAAAACAACAACCCTAGACATAAGTCAGCATGGCCCAGGGCCCTTGAAGGCCTAAGTGATGATGAGCAAGGTGAGGGGGAAACCATTGGAGGCTTGGGGTTGAGAGGTGGTCGCCGGAGATAGCCGGAGAGGAAGGTGGCGGCTGAAGGAGACTAGGGTTAGGTTGAGAGAAGGGGGAGAGACGAGAGCATTTGAAGGTGGTCGGGGTTTGGGAATGGGTTAGGGTTAGAGGTCTTTACGAATTAAAAAAGGAAAGTGGGTGTTTGGACCGTTGATCTGGGAGATCAACGGTCAAGATTAGGTCGGGTAGATGGGTTTCGGGTTTGGGTAGGTGTTTATAAAATCTGGATCAGGTAATTGGGTAGGAAATTGATTTAAATTTGGGCTCAATTTGGGCTATAATTGAAAGCCAAATTTGGCTATGATTTAAATAGCCAATTTCCCAATTTTGATTTTAATAAAATAATAAATAGTTTTTTTAGAATAATTTTTCTATACCAAAATGATTAAAAACGTATAATTATCATTTTAAAAATATAAGGGCCAATTTTACACGCATAAAATATAATTATACATTAAACGAGCTAACATTGCAATTATATGCAATTTAGCTTGAAAATATCAAATATAATTTAAAAAATGCATAAAAATTATATCAATTACATTTTGGTATAAGTATAGAATTTGAATGAATAAATCATCATAGCCATAATTTTAGAAATAATTATTATGGATTTTATGACTAAAAGGGGAGAATATAAATCAATTTAGACCCTTAAAATTATGGGAAAATTTATCAAAACCTTGTGCATGCTTATGTATGAATATATATATATATATGTATGCTATTTTGAAGGTATTTATGCATATTTAAAATATATAGGAAAAATTGGGTACAATACAAACTTGAATGGGAGTGATGCAGTTACCTCGACTTCTCCGGATGGCTGAATCTGGACTACGATGGGATTAAGAGTGACTGTTGGCTTCTTTGGGTTATCACCTTCTATGATTAACCCGATTGACCCCTCGGGGTCCCAATCTTCTTCTATCTCTATCATGTTGACACCCCTATGGTCCGGAAGCGGATTGTTGCGAATATTGGGAGCACATTCTTTTGCCTGGATGACCTTGTTATCAATCATAGACTGGATCTTATCCTCCAATGAGTGACATTCATCAATTGTATTCCCCTTCATGTCAGAATGGTATGCATAGTTTTATTTGGATTGACCCATTGGGATGAATTTTCATGGGTTATAGCAGGGATATGAGTGATATAACCAGGAACTTTTAATCTTTCATACAGTTGATCGATAGGTTTAGCAATGGCAGTGTATTATTTAGGAGGTTTGCGATCAAAGTTGGGTCTTGGTCTCGGGAATTGGAGAGTAGGGGGCGATTGAAAGTGAGATGGCTGAGAGTTGTAGGTATGATAAACAGGAGCTGGCTGGGAATATCTGGGGGAAGTAGGCCGATATGTAGGCGGTGGAGAAGGATGATATGTTGATGGAGGTGCTGACTGATAGGTGGGCGAGGGTGCTTGATAGGTGAGTGGGGATATTCTGTATACCAACGGGGATTTGGGTCCCTGTGCAACCATTCCCATTCCTGTATCTTTCTTCTTGGATATACCACTAGACTGCAAGACTTTGTTGGTGGCCTGTAGGGCCTCAAAGTTATTGACCATTCCACTCCTGATACCTTATTCAATTCTCCCACCCAGCTTCATAATGTCAGAGAATTTTTGGTTTTCAATCACCATTAACCTCCCAAAATATTGCGGGTCTTGTGCCCGGACGAAGAATTTGTTCATTTGTTCTTCCTCTAGGGCAGGCCTGACCTTGGCTGCTTCAGATCTCTAACGAGCGGCATATTCACGGAAAGTTTCAGTGGGATTCTTTTTAAGGTTCTGGATGTAGAACACGTCTGGTGCATTCTCCGTATTGAACCTGAACCGGTCCATGAAGTCCGATGCCATACTTACCCAGTCGGACCACTTCTTTGGGTTTTAGCTGATGTACCAAGATAAAACATCTCTTGTGAGACTCCTCATAAACAATTTCATGTGAATCTTCTCGTCTCTTCCTACCCGAACCAATTTATCACAATAGGTCCTCAGATGGACCTTGGGATCACCTGTTCCATCAAACATTTCGAACTTAGGAGGTTTGTAACCTCCGATAGTTCAACATAGGTCTGTATGCAGAGATTTTCATAGTTCAACCCTTTGACTCCCTTGTTTCCTTCAACGCACTGAACTCAACTAGTCAGCTTCTTGAGTTCCTCGGCCAAATTCTTAATGAGCATATCCTTCTCACTGGATTCAAGTGTGTGAGCAATGTGTTGGGTGGAGTGAGGTAGAGTCTCCACATATATGGGGTTGTTATGATGACCTGGTGTTTGAGCATAGAGGTGGTCACTTGTGGAGTCTTGTGGTTCAGGGATAATTAGCAGGGTATTTATTGGAGCGTGGAAAGTGTTGTGCTGGTGTTGTGGTAGGATAATTTGTTTTTTCGGTGGAGTTGTATGATGATGAGTTGTGGGAGGGTTCTGTTTGTTTGGGGTGTTCTGAGGAGGTATGGGATTTTGAATGACATCGGGGACACTGAGTGAGAAGGATAAATTTGCCAAGTTCCGGACATGCTCAAGCTCCCCTTGGATTTTCGATAACCTTTGCTCGAGTTGTGACATAGCATCATTCTATACCTGAGTACCTTGATTGTCAAAAGCTTATGTTCCTTCCACTGGCGTTGTGTTTTCCTGTCTGATGTTTCCCAAATCTTCCATTTTGCCTTTGACATTGCCTTTAAGTGGACTAGGAGGAGGAGGTGGTGGAGGGCCCCTGGATCTTGTGTGATATGATGATGATGCCAGAATGCACGAACCAACCATTGGGGGGGGGGATAATCAAAGTAGAAACAAAACAAAAATAAAAAGTAGCCAAGTCAGTGAAGATCATGAGAAAATATTGCAATATTTAAACACGTAGTGCAGGTATAAAAGTGTGTCCTAATTTGGGAGCCTCGTTGTGCCCGAGGTAGGCCTAGCGACAAGTTGATTTAGGAGAACTTAGATGCAAAGTGCCTCATTTCATTAATGTAAAATAGACGAGTCCAAAACGACACTAAAAAATAATGAGCAGGAAATAAAGTCACTAATGGCACTTGGCCTAATTACATTGGTAAAAGTAATGAAAAGGACACCTAGACTACTTAGTCCCCGAAGGACCTTCCCCAGGCTTGGTCTTCTTGGTTCTGTCAATCAGGTTCCCCATGTCGTGCATGCCCAACAACAGGTATACCCTTACTAGATGCCCTCCTTTATTTCCTTCAGCATTCTGGCAGTCGGCGACCCTTTTTCTTGTCTTTGCTTCTAGCTCCATCAGACCCTGCTCTAAATATTCCAACCTTTCACCAAATTTGATGGCCCTTTCATTCCACTCTTCAATTAGTTCCATATTAGTCTTGTGTTGCTCCATATGCTCGGCCTCGGACTCACAAAGCCTTTTGCGCATATTATTGTATTTCACCCGACCCTTAGCCGCTTCGTCTATGACCTTATTTCTGTTGATGCCCGACTCAACTATCCCTGCTATGCTATCTTCCAACCATGATAGGTAGAAGCGTACATGCCCTGTGTGGTATCTATTGGGCTCAATGGTGTCCTTTTCTACGATAACCTTGAGATGCCACAGATGCTGAGCTTCACATTTGTACGGGATATCGTCGTCTTGAGAATCTACCCTGTAATGACTCATTTTGGAGACTCGCAGTATAACTTGCTTTCTACCTGCCTGTCTCATGACCCTGATGGGAACATAGGTATATATTCCCATTAAACCAATCAACATCAGGTGCGGAGCGTCCCTCGATCGGATGATGAATTCGCAGGTAGGGAACCATTCGAACATCCATTGAACCTGGTCCTCGGTCAAATTATCAAAGAACTGAGTCCATTCTGTAGCATTTTTCAGTTGAGCAAACCTATCAGGGATGTAGGTCATCCTCTTAGGCTGGTGGAAGGCTATATGATCATTCCACGCCCTTCGTGGGAATTCCTGACGATATTGGCCTATCTAGAGATGCTCCAATAACCAAACCTGTAGTAGCAGATTGCAACCCTCAAAGTGTTTGGCCCCCTTCTGGCAGTTGTCCAAGGCTCGGTATATGTCTTCTATGATCATAGGGACAATGGTATATGTTTGCCCTTCGATCCCTTCCATTAAGGTTTTGGCTACCATAGCCAGTCTAGTGTGAATCCGGTCTCCTTTTGCTTGGAAACACCATCAGACCCAGGAAGTAAATGACAAACACGAAAATCCTGCGGTGAATGTGACCTAAGGAAGTAATAGAGAACTCGTCGTGGAAGATACGATAGGATTTTCTATGGTCGTATCGTTCATAGAGATAATCAAAAGGTATGTAGGAATCTGTCAGGCACTCTAAACCATCGTTCTTCTTTAAACCCATCATTTTCAGGAACCCCCTAGCGGCACGGTTCTCCAGTACCAACAAACCTGGACTGTCCCAAGGTAATCCCGAAAAGCCCCCTATCTCCTCCAAGAGGGGGGTCATTTCTATGTTGCATAAATGGAACACAACCTCTTCTCTATCCCAGAACATAGTGGCTGCTTCAATCAACATGTTGTTTGGTTGAATATCCAGTAAAGAGGGCAAGTTCCCGAGGACCCTCTTCACATGGTCTTTATCACTGGGTGAGAGGTCTTTCCACCAATCCAGAAATAGTGGTGGTATTCTTTGGACCATGCTGAACCTGGGGACTTCATGCCTCATTTTCTGTAAAATAGATAGGTTAGACCCTTACCCCCGCCAGAATCGACTATTTATACACTTATGATTAGCA